>KE158860.1:0-48244 GCA_000411055.1 Leavenworthia alabamica | reverse complement strand
ATCTAATTATTTATATAAATATATAAATATATATAGATATATCGAATAGAATCGAGTATTTTCATCTAAATTTTTAATATTTGGTATTTGTTTCGTTTTTAACGAATAATAATTTTAGTATTTGATTTCTTTTTGTAAATTTCTGAATATTCGGATTTTTTGAATCAAACGGAAGCAAATACCGAATCGAAACGAATCTTACAAATACTTTGCCCACCCCTAATTTTATCGATTCGTTGCTGATTGGTTTTGAATTGGAAACCGTTAAATTTAGATAATTACACATTAATCATTCATAATATGTTTTCGGAGTTTAAAGAACTACAAACCCGAATGTAATCCGAGTATCTCTGGCTTCTCCTTCTTCCGTTCTCATATGGATCACATCCTCCACCAACACACCAGTACTTTTGCTTCCTGGCGAGAGATATCGAATTCTGTAAGGACAATCACTGAGCGGAGAAAGACATCGGTTTCTTAACGAACAAAGTGTACTATTACACGGAACCTTTGTACTTGATGTTGATATGGTTGGGTCATAAATGTTGAGTCTTATCTTCTGTTTATACATAAGTATGTCTTAAAATATGATCAAAACTTTAATGTTATGATTAACAACTCTCCAAAAATACGATTTTACCTCTCCTTGATCGGTCTCCATACTCCGAACGCAATTAGCATTGCAATTGCAAGGTAACCAAAAGAGATCACTTCCGGTGTCTAAAGCCACTAGGAACCATTGACCCGGTGTCCCAACCGTTACATTCGCGTAATGCAAACTGATCATTAAGAAAACAAAAACATATAATCAAAAGTCTATTATATAGTACGAAACCGAAACAAAACAAAGACGGGTTTTTTTTGTCGACAATGAAATACAGGCGGTTTTTGATCATACAAACTGATTTCTTGAGTAGAGTTGCTTGGAGCGAAATAAATAGTCGTCTGATTGTTGTTCGAGATTAGTCGCCGACCACGATCACGGTGAACTAAGGCCTTGTAGTAGTCAAGAGTGCCCATTTCAGGCAAGGTATGACCACCAAGAACGGTCTTGACTTGTTCCGAGAATCTATGGTGAACTTCAAAGGAGAATGATCCTGAAACATAAGCTAATCTCAAACTCATAACACATAATCCAAACTGAAAAATCCATCTCAGCTTCTCACTACTCCAATTCATGATCTGATCTTTTTCTCTCTTTTCTAAGAAAATTTGGAAAAAGATGTGTTGCTTCTTGCTAGTTGAGTTTCTTTAACAACAAGAAAGTTTCTTCATTCCATAATTTTTTTTAAAAGTCAACGTTTTGGCTGGTGTTTGGTCTTTGTCAACGGTTTATATTTAAGGAATATGTAGCCAACGAAACCATATTTAATTAGAATATAGAACATCAATATAATTCAGGCAACTCATAAAAATATAATTTTATTATAATAATATTTAGGAGAATTCTTTCTAACACAATCAAATATAATTTATTAAATAATATTACATAAACTTTTCAATTGGACATGAATACCATTTTTAATTAAAATTACATTTTTTATAAAAAAATATATTTATTTTTATTTTTATTTAAGATTTAATATTTAATGTTTGAGTTTATTATTTATTATTTAGGGTTTAGAGTTTAATATTTATCGTTAGTGTTTAGTATTTAGTGTTTGAGATTACTATTTATTATTTAGGATTATAATTTTGATTTAGAGATTAGAATTAGTATTTAAGGTTAGAGTTTAGTATATAGTGTTTGAGTTTATTATTTATTGTTTATGAATTTTTTTAAATTAAATCTAATTTATAATTTAATTAAATTATTAAATAGTAATTTTGTTCTAAATCAATTTTAGTGGTATTTAGTGATATTTAAGAGAGTTGACGTAGTACTTATTATAATAATACTTATTATTAGATATATATTAAAAAATAAAATCATAAGTACATGATCTACATTGAATCATTCTGTTGTGTAATTTAGTGAGAATGTGATTAGAGACGTGGAAGGATGTTTGTTAGGCACACACATATTGTAATGATAAAATATGTCAACTCTGTTTTCCTACGTGGGGACCCTTTGTATTTTTTTAATATATTTAATTTATATATAGATGCAAAATTTAGTTGTTATTTGTTTATTTATATAGTTTTTGTATTTATATATTGCATTTGGATAAAATTTTGTTGGGTTTTGAATTTATAATTGTATTAAAATATAATTAATCGAAAATAACCAGAAAAAAATATTATTTTTTTAACATAGTATAATTTTGGCAGAAAAATATATTTACATATTTTTGGTGAAAACACATGAAAAAATCTTTTCGTATTTTTACAAAAAAACGTATTTTCAGTTTTTGGCGAGAAAATATATTTTAGTATTTTTTCAAGAAACATATTTCTACCAAGAAAATATATTTCCGTATTTTCGTAGAAAAACGTACATCTATTTTCTTAGTAAAATAAATGTATTTTTGTATTTTCTGCAATAAAATATGTTTACATGTTTTTTTTTGCAATTCTCTATTTTTATGGAAAAATGTACTTCATTATTTTTGTGAGAAAATATGTGTCCCATTAAAATGGTAGAACAATGGTTTTTTGCATTGTTTTTCATGAAAAATAAGTTTCTGTTTTTTATTAAAAAATATATTATTACATTTTTTGTAGAAATATATTTTTGTTTTTGGCAGAAAAATATATTTTGGTATATTTGTCGTTTTCGTATTATATAGAAAATGTTTTTTTATATTTTAGTTTTGTGTTTTTTTGAATTGAAAAATATTTAAAATTTTGGATTTTGAAATACAGATTAAGCATCCTAAAAATTACTTTTAACATTTTAAATATCTCATTTCGATATTTTAAATATATTATTTCAATATATATTGGTACACATTTAAATAAAATAACTAATAATATCTATAAGTTTGCATCCAAATATACAAAACCTATACAAGAAAACTAACTATTATGTTACATTTTTTGTTAGTAGTGGATACCATTTGCAAATACAAATCGATAATACAAACTATATTAAATTACATTTCTGATAATTTTTACTATATATATAATGTTGTGATTACTGAACGTTCTCGCAAGTTCAAAACTATTTCGTCTTTGATCAATCGTAAGCTGGATACAAATAATACAAATAAAAAAAAATACAGAACGCCGGATTTGACTTGAACCAAGAAATACAAATAATGGGCTGTGTCTTGACAAAGAAAAATATAACTAATGGGCTGAGTAACGCATTAGGCGGGTCCGCATTAGGCCCATTTAAACTCGAAGTTTTAACCCTTTTTTATTGACCCAGTGTTTTTATAATTGAACAGTTAGGCCCATCTTGTTTTTTAAATGTATTTGGCATTCTTTATGTTTTTATGAATGGTAAGTAACTATCAAAACGGTATATAAAATCATAAGATTAATATAAAAAAAATCATAAGATTAATATAAAAAAAATCATAAGATTAAATATAAAACTAAGAAAAAAATCATAAGATTAATATAAAACAAAGAAAAAATCATAAAATTAATATAAAACTAAGAAAAAAAATCATAAGATTAATATAAAACAAAGAAAAAATACCAAAAAATTAATATAAAACAAAGAAAAAAATCATAAGATTAATATAAAAAAAAACAAAAAATACCATAAGATTAATATAAAACTAAGAAAAAATACCATAAGATTAATATAAAACTAAGAAAAAATACCATAAGATTAATATAAAACTAAGAAAAAATGATCAAAAGGTGTATTTTACTGTATAGTTATTATGTTGTGTGATTTATAATTTTAATGTTGTATAATTTTGTCATGACCATTTCAATATATCAATCAGTGGTAGATTTTTTTTGCAATTCTCAATTTCAAAAAATATTGAATTGAATATAATAATAAATAAATAATAATATTGAATGAGAAGAAATAGTCAAAATAGATAAAAACAAAACAGACGGTGTCAAATGACGGAATCATCAGTTACGTAACAACAACATAACAGTGTCAAATGACGGAATCATCGGTTACATAACAACAACATTACACTAAAACCAATCGTCTCTCCCAAATTCACGACCTTAATCAAATCTCCTTTGACTTCTTAAACACAAAAACAAAATTAACCTAAAAGTCATCAATGGTGAATCGGAAGCGTAGACAACACAGGTTTTTCAAATTCAGAATTCTCTAAAAGCTCTAAGTAATAATCTCTTCTCTTTCAAATTCTCTTTTACTTTTTCTCTTTTGTTATTAATTTTCCCGAGAAAAAGGAGTGGGAAAACGAATTTAGCTGAACTTTTTCTTCACCACTTTGATCAGATCGGTTTCAAAAACATATTCTCTTTCCCTGCCTTTTTTATTTTCTGAATGAAGATCCGTAATGGAAGAAGTCAGATGATTACGAAAGAACACGAATACAAAATACGTAATCAAGGTCTAGTGTTAGAAATGGCCTTTGTTTTAGTCTCCATTGATCATTCTAAACTCTTCTGGTTACTGTTCATCTTCTTCACTTACGAGAATCACGAAGGAAAACCTCGGATTCTCTAGCTCTCTTCTCTTCTTTCTCTGAATCTCTGCATCGCTCGATCCGTTTTTTTCTTCGATTTTAGATTTTTTTTTAATTTTTGTAAAAATCTCCCCAAATTTGAGATCCGTTACGAAACTATGTATTCAACTGGATCTTCTAATGAATCAATTACTTACGTCGAAACAGATCCTTCCGATCGTTATGGCCGTGTAAGTTTTACTTATCTTCTTCGATTTGATTCATTGCTATGTTGTTGTTGTTGTTATTGTTGTTGTTGTTTCATTGGATCTAGTTTTGATTTTGTGGATATAGTTCAGAGAAGTACTTGGTAAAGGAGCAATGAAGACAGTTTACAAAGCATTTGATCATGTATTAGGAATTGAAGTTGCATGGAATCAAGTTAAGCTTAATGAAGTTTTCAGATCACCTGAGCCTTTACAACGACTCTACTCTGAAGTTCATCTTCTCAAAAACCTCAATCACCAATCTATTATACGTTACTTCACATCTTGGATTGATGTTAATCACAGAACATTCAACTTCATCACTGAGTTGTTTACATCAGGAACTCTTAGAGAGTAATCAAAAACCTTCTTCTCACTTCATTGCTTTGTGTTAAACAACACTGTAACAACACTTCATTACATTTGCAGGTATCGAAGAAAGTATCAAAAGGTTGATATTCGAGCAATCAAAAGCTGGGCACGTCAGATCTTGAATGGTCTTGCTTACTTACATGGACATGATCCTCCTGTTATTCACAGAGATCTCAAATGTGATAATATCTTTGTTAATGGTCACCTTGGTCAAGTCAAGATTGGTGATCTAGGCCTAGCTGCGATTCTCCGTGAATCGCAACATGCTCACAGTGTGATAGGTATGCTCTGTTTCATCCATGTTCTTATTTGGTAAGTTCTTGTGCTATAACATATTCTTATCCATAGGAACACCTGAATTCATGGCACCAGAACTATATGAAGAAGATTACAACGAGCTTGTAGACATTTATTCATTTGGAATGTGTGTTCTAGAGATGCTTACTGGTGAATATCCTTACAGTGAATGCACCAACCCTGCTCAAATATACAAGAAAGTTACATCGGTAAGTAAAGAACCGTAGGCTAGACATGGCCAAAACCTAACCGTAACCGTATTTCGAACCGTAACCGTTCAGTTTTTAACCATAATTAAACCGTAACTATATTAAAATGTTAATGACTGTAACCTTTAACCGTAAAAACATAATAGTTATGGTTAACCGTAAATTATTACCCGTAACCATATAAAAACCGTTAGTTAATCGTATGCTATAACCGTAGCTGTTTTAAAAATAAAACAAAATGTATATATAATATACTAATATTAGTTGAAATATCAATATTTAATTCTTGCAATAGAGTTTAAATATATTTTGGTAAACATATTAATGATATTATTTTTTATATTATTAGTAAATAAATAAATTTAATTTAACCGTTTTTAACCATAACTGGTTTTAACCATATATTAAATGCTTAAGGTTAAAAAGTTAAAAAAAAATTATAAACATAACCGGTGGTTAACTAACCGTAACCACAATAACCGTAACCATAGTCATGCCTACCGTAGCCTTTATCTCAATCATCTTCCCTAAAAAAATCCTAACTTTATTTGATACTGATTTGGTTCAGGGGAAGTTACCTGAGTCTTTTCATCTAATTCAAAACAAAGAGGCTCAATGTTTTATTGGTAAATGTCTTGAAACTGTATCAAAGAGATTATCAGCAAAGGAGCTTTTGGGAGAGCCCTTCCTAGCCATAACTGATGAAACAGATTTATCACCTCTTTCTAGATTACCACGACAACTAGCTATTCAAAACTTAGCTGCTAATGGAACTGTGGTTGAACATCATCTGCCTTCAACTAGTGATCCAACTAGAACAACAGATATGTCAATTACAGGAAAGATGAACTCAGAAGACCATACAATCTTTCTTCAAGTTCAGATTTTAGATGGCGATGGTACGCTTTTAAACTGTTATATTTTAGTCTTGGGTAAACGGATCCGATTATTCGGACCATATCGGTAAAAATCGAAGTAGATGGGATTAGGGTTATATTTTAGTCTTGGGTAAACGGATTCGATTTTTCAGATTTCGGATTCGACTTTTCGGATTTGGTTTTGATTTCAGATAATTTTTTTGTTAGAAACCCGAACAGAAACAAAAAAAAAAGAACCGAAACCGAACCAAAATAAATCGGTTTCTGTTCGGATATTAATATGTTTCACTTTGGTTATGCGAAAACCGAAAAACCCAAACCGAATCCGAATGCCAAGGCTTAGTTCGGATTATTTGGATTAAAATTTGATTTTTTGAGATAAAATTATATAACTTTGATATAATAAATTGAATAAATAAATTTTTTGATCCCGATTAATCCGAATTTTTTTGCATAGATCCGATTAAACCATGATCCCAACCGATTAATTCGAGATTATTTTTTCGGTTTATTCGGTGAATTTAAAATTTTCGAATAATCCAATTAACTCGTTTGTCCTGAGTGTAAATAAAATTTGATTTTTTGAGATAAAATTATTTAATTTTGGTAGAATAAATTGAATAAATAATTTTTTTGATCCGATTAATCCAATTTTTTTTGCATGGATCCGATCCGATTAAACCATGATCTAAACCGATTAATTCGAGATTATATTTTCTGTTTATTTAGTGAATTTTAAAATTTCCGAGTAATTCTATTACTGAATAGCCCGATCCTTCGATTAACTGGTTTGCCCAGGGTGAGACTTATACTTACTTGGTTTGTTTAGGACATGAACATTGTTGAGTTTTGGCTTTTATGACAGGTCACATGAGAAACATTCAATTCCCATTCAACATCGTAAGCGACACACCATTAGAAGTAGCTTTGGAAATGGTAAAAGAGCTTGAGATAACAGATTGGGATCCAATAGAGATCGCATCCATGATCGAAAATGAAATATCTTTACTCGTCCCAAACTGGAGAATCCAAGACAACAACTTCGATCATGAAGAAGAAGACGATGACGACAACGAACAAGGAAGAACACAAGACTCTCCTATAGGAACTAGTAACGATACGATCCATTACTCACATACAACTAATGTTAATGATCAAAGTCAGCAACAACGGAGAAGATTACGCCTACAGAACATGAGATCACTTGTGGATACGAAAACGCAAGTGTTACATAGATCGCTTATGGAGTTGATAAATAAGAGACGTGGTCGTGGTTTTGTTGATACAAATGTGAATGAGTTGCAACATTATCATTAACCGTCCATTGATTTCTTGACACGATCTTCAGATATGATCATATGAATGAGAGAGGCTTTGGTGTGGCTTGTTTTTATAATAAAGACTGATATGAAAATATTAGGTTTTGTGATACTTCATATCAAATATTGTTTAGTTCTATGCATATATGATATGATTAGGGAATTTTTTATATTTAGTAGTGATTTTGATTTAAGTGTGGCTGTATATTTAATTTCGTGTGTAAAAAGATATTTTAGAATGAGTTTTATGAACATGTTGATTTGTTAACAAAGAATTCAGGATGTGTTCACATTGATTCGAAAAATACTATCTAAATTTAAACTCAAATTCAAAAAATTTATTGGGTGTTACCCTCTTAAATTTGGAACACATTTAAATTCTTTAAATCTAATTGTATATACAAATAATTAAATTATTTTAAAATTTTTTGTTATGTTTGTGAAAATTTAGTCAAATTTTTAAAAATTTAACTTTTTTCTTTTTTTTTAATATTTTTTTTACCTAAAATCAACCGTATCTGAATATAAACTCAAACCAAATCCGACAAAATTAATCTACTGGATACTAAACACCTAAATTCAATATACCCAAAGTTGAATGGATTTTTGCCGAACCCAAAATTAGTTATAAAGAGATTAAAAACTTATTCAAATTTACAGGAGTTATATAAAAAAGAAGATGGCAATAGTTGATCATCCGAAGAAGATATTAGATATAAAAGGTAGTATAATTAGGTTATCTAACAGCATACATCCAAAACAAATCACTATTATAAAAAAAAAAACACTTAATCACAACATCTCATTCTAATCTCACCATCAAACCAATTATATATATATATAAACTCTTAACCTTAACCCAACCTCATAGACTAATGATGGAGACCAAAGGACCATCACCAATAGTTCCACTTATCCTTGTTATACTCTTTGGATGGTTCATCTGTGGCTCATACCTTATCTCACTATTAGAAGATTTTATATTACCAATCTTACAAACCGGAACTTTCATTGTCGGAATCTTTATCTTACTTGTACTTTTGTTTCTTCATGTTTTATCTTCTTCTTGGATTTCTTATTGGATCCCTTCTCTTTTTATTTTACCATCTCCTGATCCAACAAGTTCTACTGATTCGGATAGCTTTGGTCTTGGATCTTTTCTTTTGTTTTTGTTTTTTTTGGTCTCGTTTTGGTTGTTTCAATCAGTATAATGTTTATATTTTTACTTCTACATATGTGTGTGTTTTATGGTTGTTTATAATACTGTTCTTAGAGTTGTACATTTTTATAGAAATGCTTGATAAATTATGCAATGATACGTGAATCGTTTGTTTTTTTTTGTATTTGTGGGGTCAACAAAAGTCAACTCTTTCGACTTATCAATTTCCTATGTGGAATATTTGTTTCTAATACATGCATTCGAGATGATAGTTTTTCTGACTATAAAATTATGAGACAATGTAAGAATGGAGTTAAAACCGACTCGACAAACCACTTCCACTTTCAGAGGTCGTGTTGTTTGGAATACAGACTTGATTAACCATTTACAAGAACCAAATTAGATTTAAATTTAGATCGGTAGTAATTTTTGCGACGACAGTAAAACCCGATCAGTAGAATTTTTTTGGATTTCGGAGTTTGGGTCGGAACAGATCTGTAATCTGATTTCAAATTCCGATCTGAAATAACTATTTTTCTTTCTCCTTTTTTCTCTTCCTCACCTCTATTACTGGTGATTACCGTCAATTTGGTTGGTTACAGCTGGAAACCGACCCAAATCTCTCCATGTTTGGCATAATTTTATTATTAAAATCAATTTCGAATAATCCGATCTAGAATAATTTCTGATCTATTTTGAAAGAAAAAAAATTATTCTGAATTAAATAGTTCGTATCCGACATTTTTGTTCTGATCAATTTTTTCTCGCCGAATAATCCGAGTAACCCTAACTTAATTAAACCAAACATCCCGAATTCCGAGATAAGGTGGAATGAAATAATTTGTGAGTAAAGACTTCTTGAACAAAAAAAATATAACAACCATAAATCAACAACATATAAAATGCCCGACAAAAAGCTAGAAAAAGAGATTATTGATCTAAACACAAATTTTTAATTAAAAATATTGCTAAAAGATATAAAAATTAAGAGATGTTTGTGAAACATTTCACTAATAAAAAAGTTTGTCATCACATCTCATACAACATTTCACTTGTCTCTTTTTTTCACTTGTCTCTTTAGAACCAACATAATTTCACATAAAATAATCCAAAACGCCAACGTTTTGATTCAATGATCAATCAATTAGGTTTGACACAAGACAACCATAGAGAACGTCGACGTTTTGTCATGGTCTCAGCCTTCTTAGGTGTTTGGTCAGCTTTTTCAACAAAACGAGTCTTATACATCTCCCACAATGTTATAAGATCTTCGGGTTCTTGATCTTTTGGCACTACTTTGTTTTTAATTTTCTCTAAATTAATATAATCCTCAGCCATATGTGAATCTATGATTAAATTTTGTATATACAAAGTATTGGTGAGTATGGGTTAATTTATACTATAATTTTATCAAGAAAAAAAATATGAAAAAGGTCTAAATTTAGACTAAAGTATTTAATGTTTGAAGAATGTTTTTTTCTATAATTTGTAGTCCATTTTTGAAACGTGTAAACATAAAAACATTTAGTAATTAAATTTATACACTAATTTTAGTCAAAAAACAAATTATTCTTTATAAATTTATAACTTCTATTTCAAAATTATACTTTATTAATGGAAAATTTATTAAAAAATATTATACTTTATAATATTTGTCAAAACTACTTGTATTTTATTTTCAAGACTAGCTTGAATCGTAGATGATAGTGGATATTAATATACATGGATAGGGATGAAAGTAAAATGACACACATAAAATAATGTAAAATGAGAATATATTTTTTTTAAATAATTTTGTACGAAACAAGGATTTTAATATGAATGATTTTATTTTTGTCAAAATTACAAATTTGTGACGGATTTCCGTCGGCATATTCTCGTCATAAATCCATTATAAATCCGTCACAATTCATACTTTAGTTTTATTTATTTAACTATTATAATTAATATATATAATTACTTTAAAATTAATAGAAGTATATATATTTAAAATTATAATTAAAAATTAGTACTAAATTTGCAATTTAAAATTATTATTAAATTAAAACTTAAAATTAGAACAAAAATTACAGTTAAAATTAGAATAAAAATTTACAATTACATTTCTAAATTTAAATAAATTTCTTAATCATTTTCTTTCATCCTTTTCATCATCTTCCTTTTATCTTATTCATTATCATAAACTCCATCTTCATCTCTATCTTAATCTTAACCTTCATCTTCATCTTCATCTTCGTCCTTTTTTCTTTTCTAGGTACATTCTATATTTATTTTTATTTTCAAGTTATATCAAGGTGTTCTTTCCCACCAAATGAAAACAGTTTATAAAAAAGCAACGAATTAATTGTTATATTAAATCAAAGTTATTTATTATTATTTGATTTGAATTTAACAAAGATCAAATACGAATCGACTAGTCAACTAATAATAAAGTGTCATATTTGAATTATATTAATTCAAAACATTTGAAACGAATATGATTAAAAAATTTAATTTTTTATTTATTTTGTATTTCCGTTAATCCGACCTACAACTGCAAGACTCATAAGTTCATCATTTGATTATGTATTATTGTGATAAACAAATATCATTTATAGTATAATTTAACCAAATTATAAATTACCGATATATAAGAAAATAAAAAGTTATAAAATACATTATACATCTATTTAATATATATCATACGAACTAACCAAAATATATATTTTAAATTTTATTTTTCTGCGATGCGAATCTCGTATGTGATATACTAGTTTATTATTATTTTCATTTGAATTTAACCAAATGTTTAATAATTGAAACAAATCCATTATTCCCTTATTACATGAACGGCCCTAAACCGTCATATTATTTAACACATTTGTGTTGACATTGGTTTGAACCTCACAAAACCAAACAGACCACAACTACAAACCAAACACTACACAAACCTTAAAGACGACTTCGTGTAGTTGGTTTAAAACTAGCAAGTCCTGTTACTTCTCTTCCCGTAACTAAGCTGTTTATCTCATAAGTCCCTTCGTATGTATAAATGGGTTCAAGATCACAAAAAGCCTGCATTGTGCATATTTTAATACTTTACCACTTAAACTATACTCTGATTGTTAACTCACCTTTGCCACTAGAAAATCTGCTAGGATTCCATTTCCACCGAGTAATTCTCGACCTAGCGATGCAGTTTCTCTTGCTCTTGATGAAATCCATGCCTAGTGAAAGTACATATTTGGTTATGCTAATGATATTATTCAATGTTTACTACTAGTCATGTTCAATGTTTACTACTAGTCATGGGAAGCGGGTTAACCCGCAAAAATACCGGATATTAACAAAATCTTTTAACATCAAACCCGCCACGCTTAAGAGTGTCAATAGGTAAACCCCGCAAAATCCGCAGGCTTCGCAGGCATCTGCTTATTATTTGTTTTATTAGTCATAATAAACCCGCAAAAAAATTTATAAAACCCATCAAAAACCCGTTTACATATATAAAGTAAAATGTGTAAAAATAAAAAATTAAGAAAAAAATTAAAATAGAAAAAAATAGAGTATATAATATAAATAGTTTTAATTTAAGAAAAAAAACAAAAAAAAATTTAGCAGCCACCAGCAACACCCGTAGAGTCCGTATAAAAAACCGTAGAAAATTCAAACCCATCTCATGAGACCTAAAAAAACGTGAGCTTTAAAATATATACCCGAATCCGTCCCGCGCCGGGTCAAAACCCGCAAACTACGGATCAAATTCCTAGGACTATTTACAAGTGAGCTATGTTTGATTCTACACTACAATTCTCCACTTGCTCCCAGGTTAATAGAACAATCTTACTTCTACTTATTTACTTAGCATCACTAGTGTACTAATTATGTTTTCTATATCGAAAATCAGTAAGAAAAAGTTTGAGATTTATGAAACCGAAAACGATTTTTTGTAATTATAATACCTTTCCTAAACTGGCTTGACCTGGAGTCATCTGACCAGCTTCATATAGCTTACACAAGCGCCAACCCATAAGAAACATCGCTTGAACACTACCCAACATCTTCACTAGCTTCTGTTGGTTTAACTGGAATGAAGCCAATGGTGCTCCAAATTGTTTCCGCTCCTTTAGATACCTTGAAACATTACAAATTAAATGAGAATTATATTTAGAAGTAGGCATAATCACGGTTACGATTAGGTAACCGTCAGTTATGTTTATAATTTTTTTAACTTTAATTTTAACAATTTAATATATGATTAAAGTGGTTACCATTAAAATTGGTTATTATACGATTAAGGTTATATACGGTTAAATCTGATTTATTTATTTACTAATAATATAAAAAATAATATCAATAATATTTTATAAAAATATATTTAGCTTATACTACAAGAAATTATATAATAATATTTCAAGTAATATTTACCATATAACTGATTATATATCTTATTTTATTTTTAAAAAGGTTACAATTATGTCCTACAGTTACAACATAGAGTTATAAGGTTATAATTGATTACGGTTATTGTAATAATTTACTGTTAAAAAGTAACTAATATATTTATATTTATATGGTTAACGGTTATAATTGGTAACCATTTAATACGGTTAAAAAACTGAATGGTTAGGACACAAAACACGTTTACTGTTAGGTTTCGGCCATGCCTACTTGTAAGCATTGATACGAAATTATTATGATTACTGAGATTCGGCTGTTTCCCGGGAATACCTGTGACACATATCATATATTCCCATTGATATGCCGATTGGTTGCCATGCTACCATCACCCGTGAGACAGCCAGGACCTAGTCAACCGTTAAATCATTTCGACAACGATGTTTTATTTGTTAGTGTTTTATCTAGAATACTAAATTATTACCACAGTACCTTACTAGTGTCTTGAAAAGAGTTTACACCAGGTAACTGATCTTCATCTGGAACAAAGACATTATGTAATATAATATCTCCGTTTTGAACCATACGCAAACCTATTTTATTTGCCATTTTAGTAGCTTTTAAGCCAGGTGCATCTTTCTGAACTATGAATCTGCAATGAATTAGGAGTCATGTGACATGTTACTTTATTACTTAATGACCTTTAGACCTAAGATACAAAATCTGAAGAACACACAAGAACCTGGGACATACCCATTGATTTGGTTAGTTTTTGTATTCCTAGCAAAGATGATTAACACATCGGCAAATGTGCTGTTTCCGATCCAACGCTTTTGTCCTTCAATTCTCCAACCTCCTTCAACCTGATATGGTAGATAATTGAAACTAAGGGTGGGCATAAATCCGAAACCGAACCTAAAACCCGAAAACTGATCCAAAATGGAACTGAACCGATTTAGGTGCTAAAACCGATCGGTTTATGGGTTTATTTTTTTTGTTTCGCTTCGGTTTTGGGTTCTCATTTCGGTTTTTCAGTTTACTCGAAATAAACCGAATTATATAAGAGTTTTTGGGGTTTTTTTGGTGTTTTGATTTTTCTTTTTGTTTTTTCGGGGTTTTCAGTTTTCTTTATTGGTTTTTCACTTTTTAGATTTTTTTTCGGTTTTCGAATTTTTATGGTTTTTTTCTCGGGTTTTTGGGTTCGGTTTCTATTTCGGATAATTTGTTTTTTGCAAAACCAAACAGAATTAAATAGGTTTGTGTTCGTTTTTTAATATGTCTCAATTCGGTTATCCGAAAAATCCAAACCGAACCCTGAACCCGAATGCCCAGCCCTTTGAAACAACTCAAAACAATGAAATATTACAGTAATTGCGAAGTAGTAGTACTAGGAAATGAAACAAGCAACTAAAATCCAAGAAGACAAAACAGACACACCTTTGTGGCAGTTGTTCTAAGACCACTTGCATCACTTCCATTGTCTGGCTCTGTCAAACCCTGTAAGGAAACCCAATATATGTTTATGCTTATGCAATCGTGGAGGTTCAAGATGCATGTACTCACCCAACAAGCCACAGTTTTCAACTGAGCTAAAGAAGGCAAATACTTCTGCTTTTGTGCTTCTGATCCACAAAGTGCTATTAAAAAAAACAGAAGAAATAAAGCTCATGCAAATCCAAATATTAACTATGGGCGTTTGGTTTATTCGGTTTAAACGGTTAGGTTTTTTTCGGTTTTCAAAAATTATTTCTGAAGTAAAACTGAATAAAATATTGGTTTGTCGATATTGTGTTTGGTAAAAAACAATATTTCCGAATTCAATATGATTATCCCAAATAAACCGAATAAATCTAAAAATTCATCTTTCGGTTCGGTTTATTTGGTATAAACGGTTTGGTTATTTCGGTTTTTAAAAATTAGTTCTGAAGTAAAACGGAATAAAATATCGGTTTGTTCGGTTTGGTTTTATGTAAAAAAAATATTTCCGAATTAAATATGATTAACCCAGATAAAGCGAATAAACCTGAAAATTCATCTTTCAGTTCCGTTTATTCGGTTTATGTAGTTTATTCGGGTTAATTTACACCAAATACCCCAATTAACGTGAACCAAAACATGATTTTTTATAGTTGTTTGGTTAACCGAATATTAACTCAACCGGACCCGAAAACCAAACTAGAATTAAAAATGTTGCAAACAGTTTATTCAACTGAAACCAAATAACCCAAAACCGATCTAGTTTAGTTCTGTTTTCGGTAAACCGAACCGAATGCCCAAGGCTACCAAATATCATCTTTACCAGAAAAAAAAAATCAAATATAAAATACAAGAAGATGTTACCAATAGTGAGCATGCCCAAAGAAGAATGAACCAAAATAAAAGTTGAACAACTTGCATCAACTCTAGCTATTTCAGCTGTAGCAATTGCATTGGCTGTGATAGAGAGACCAGGACATCCATAACCCTAAATATATCCAAAAACCATATCAAATAATATCCAATTTCTCAATCCAGATCATCAAACAAACAAAAAATTCACTAGAGCCAATCATTAATCAAATACCTTGATTGAGCCACCAGCAACATTGATAGCTCCAAGCTTTGGAATGATATGGAATGGGAACTCTGCTTTCTCCCAATACTAAAGAACATTCAATCATAAGAAGAAGAATAATGATGTAAAACGATATGATACTACCAAACATAATCCAATATCTCGAGCATGAAGATAGTAAGTTTAACTAGAGCTGGCCATTAGGGTAAGCGGGTCGGGTTCGGGTATATCGGATTTAAGAGTTTAGTATATAATAGAATAATTTTGTCGGGTTTTGTTAGGGTTTGAATTCGTGTATGAGTCGGTTTAGGATAAAAAAAATATTGAAAAAAGAAAAAATAGTTAATTTTTTAAGAAAATTNNAGATTTCAGATTTTAGCCGACGGATTCGGATTCAGCTAGGGTTTAAGAATGTAGCATCCAATAAAATAATTTTTTGGATTCGAGTTCAGATTCAAATAATATTTTTTAGATCGGATTCAGATCGAACATTTCGGATAGACTTNTATAAAGAGACTTTTAGATTTATTTATTTATTTGGGCTCGAATAGACTTGTAACGGTATGTCGATCCATTAAATCTTATTTCTTGAACACTAGCGTTGTACAGTAAATAAGATCACCTCTGTCATAATAGGAGCAACATTTGTCTCCATGCACTCTCTCACTTTCTTCCTAATAGCTTGTTCTTCTGGAGTCAATAGATCATTGAACTGATAATAATCTGAAGCTGTAAAATTATCCAAAAAAAAAACATATAAGGCAAATAAGAGAATTAAATCATTCAAAAAAATGATTAAATAATTGTTTAACTGCAAGGTGGAAATGTAGAAGCTGGAGTTGCTTGAGGAAATGCTACAGATACTTCCATTGATGGCTTATCAAAATATGAACTCTTCTTCTCTGTAATATTCAACAAAACCAAAAAAATAAATCATTCAGAAAAAAAACTCAAATCTCAAAATCAAAATCTCATGGTAATTGTAGACTTGGCCAAAACTTAACCGTAACTGTATTTCGTTCAATTTTTAACCATAATCAAACCATAACTGTATTAAAAGGTTAATAACTGTAACCGTTAATTGTAAAAATATAATAGTTATGATTAACCATAAGTTACTAAACATAACAATATAAAAACCGTTAGTTAACCGTATAATGTAATCATAATATTATAACGGTAACCGTTTTAAAAATAAAACAAAATACATATATAATTAATTATATGGTAATATAAGTTAAATTTATCACTATTTAATTTTTGCAATGGAGTTTAAATATATATTAGTAAAAATATTAATGATATTATTTTTTATATTATTAGTAAATAAATAAATTAAATTTAATCGTATATAACCGTAATCGTTTTTAAACGTAACCGTATTAACCATATATGAAACGAATTAAATTAACATTAAAAAAATTATAAACATATCGGACAGTTAACTAACCGTAACCGTAATAACCATAACCGTGGTCATACCTAGGTAATTGCTATGAATTAACCAATTCCATGAGTTTTTTTTTTCAACAATCATGATTTCTATATATGAATTAGTCTCGTAAAATCATGATCTAAATATTTACTATTTGCATTACGAACACTCAAATCAAAATCTCATTAAATAAATCTAATGAAATCATATGATGGATCGAGATGATGAACATAGAAATCGTTTAAAATAGAAAAAAGAATGATCGAATCAGAGAGGAAGATAGTAATCATGATGAGGAAGAAGAAAGAATGTTGTGGGACGAAGACGAACCTTGATCTGGAGATGAAATCACAGCCATGGCGATGATAGAGATGTAAAATTTCTTAATTGTGATGAACGAATGGCTTTTATGAGAAGGTAGAGATGAAATGAAATGTTAAGAGGTAAGGAAATATGATCAGGTATGAGTCTGTTTTGGGCAAGGAAATATTAAAAGAAAAATGTTTAAATTTTAAAAAATTTAACTAAATTTTCACTAATATAAATACAAGTTTTAAAATAATTTAGTTATTTGTATAAATAATTAAATTTCAAATTTTAACCGACGGATTCAGATTTGTATACGAGTTTTCGGGTTTAAGAGTTTATTACCCAATAAAATAATTTTTCGAATTTGGATTTAGATAGTGATTTTTGGATTGGGTTCGGATTAGGTGTCTTGGGTTGGTTATTTTGCCCAAGACTACTTAGAAGTAACCAGGATCCGAACCGGTAACTGTTCTCACATTATTTAAATTTTTATTTTTAAGATAAAATTTTTATATGAAATTTTTCATATAAGTTATCAACTTATCCTGATTTTTTTTGTTCAGAGTAGAAAAAAAAAACATAAATTCTAAGTTAATATGTGAATCATTAGCATCTAATATGTACTTAATTGAACAATAAAGAGGATTTTAACGTTATAATCGAGGATAAAATATGATATTATTTAACTCTTTTGCTATATCAGGTCGGGTCTACGATCTATCCGCTCCAACAAACTAAAGGCCCAACTAGAGAACGGGTCGGGTCTCCCACCAAGCTTCTTGGGTAAGCCTCCACTGAAACTTGAATTTTATAAGAACTCTTTCGACGCGCGAAAATTCCAAAATTATAGAGGGAAAGAGACGGCCACAGATCTAAAAAGTTAGATACTCAATTTCCAGATTTAGTCTCATTGCTTTCATCTCCCGAATCAATCAAGCTTCTTCAATCTTCCTCGCATCGTTTCGTTTTCCAATTGTAAGTTTACTCTAAATTCACTTTTTGTAGATCTCAAAGTACAGATCCTTTGATTTATAAAAGAAATGGTCCTGAATCCAATTTGAAAACGAATTGATTGTGATGTTTTTGCTAGTTGAATCGATAGTGATGTTTTAGATAGTGATGTTTATTGCTGATCCATTTGCGTTTTTTACTGATTTAACAGTTTGAAAATGGGAGATGAAACTATTGATAGTATTGAAGCCAAGTACGTCTCTAGTCTCAGCACTGTAGTGATTGCAACGATCCATGAAGCTAAAGAGAAATTATCTCAAATCGAGTATCTATTTTGTAATCAGTTACTCCCAACTTTTCAATCTAAATCCAAAGCTTATTCAGAGACTCGTCTTGCTTCATGTGATTCCTGGAAAAACAGAGAGAAAACTCTGTTATCAAAGATTGAGAAGCTTAGGCTCGAGAATGAAGAAATCAAATCCGAGAATCTGGTTTTGATCAATGTAAAGGAGAAGCTTACTGTAGAACTCGGTAACACTGCTTCTAAGAATCTAGAAAACTACATTGATCATCTGAAAAAGAAGCTTAAGGATAGATCTCAGATGGATACTAATGCTAGAGAATTGTATTATAGGATAGTCCAGTTGTTACAGATTAAGAAACCTAATGAGCTCAACGACGATGTGGTAACTAAGATTGTTTCAGAAGTAAAGAGTCTTAAGGTAAAAGCTGACTCTGTCGAGGAAGAACTTTCGAAGAAAACATTAGTAACAGAGAATTTACTGAAGAAACTCGCAGATAACGAAAACAAGTTAAGCAATGTTGAAGAAGAGAAACAGAGATTAACAACTAGGTTACAAGTTTTCGAAGAGAATGTTGGTAGACTTGAAGAGATGCTTAAACAGAAGACAGATAAGCTTGAGGAAGAAAAGGCGGCGTACGAGGTTTTGCAGAGTAAACTCAACTTGACAGAGAAAGAAGTAGAGGATATGCGTATGAAGAGTGATGAGAAATCATCTGAGTTAGCTCTGGTGATAAAGAAAAGTGAAGAACTCAACAATAAGTGCAAAAATCTGAAGTCTCAAAATAGTTATCTCTTCCAAAAGTGTGGTATTACTGCTGAGAGTGTTCTTTACCAAAGCAGCTTTGAGGATGAAACTAATAGGAAACAAGAGAAGTCACCGTTTTCGAGTTGTAAGTGTATAATAACCAATCTCTGACCTAAAGACTAGGGGTGGGCAAAAATCCGAAATGAATCCGAAACCTGAAAGCTGATCCAAAAAATCTGAACCGAAACGGAACCGGTTTAAGTGCTAAAACTGATAGGTTTATAGGTTAAATATTTTTCGCTTTCGGTTCGGATTTTGGTATTTTGCTTTCTCCGAAATAAACCGATTTACATAAGGTTTTTTGGTGTTTTTACTTTTCGGTTTGGTTTTTGGAAAATTTTGGTTTTTAGAGTTTTTTTCGGGTTTTTTCTCCGAGTTTTATATTTTTTTGGATTTCGGATTTGGTTCGGTTTTGGTTCGGATTTGGATTTTGTGTTTTTTTTTGCTTTATCCGAAATAAGCCAAATTATATAAGGGTTTTTGGTGTTTTTACTTTTCAGTTCGGTTTTTGGGGGATTTCGTTTTTCTTTTTTGTATTTCGGTTTTTTTGGATTTTTTTCGTATTTTGGATTTTTTTTCGGATTTTTTTCGGATTTCGGGTTCGGTTCTTTGGATATATTATTTTTGCAAAATCTAATCAAAACCGAAAAAATCCTAACCAAAACCAAATTGAATTAAATCGGTTTGTGTTTGGTTTTAATATATTTCACTTCGATTATCCTAAAACCAAAAAATCCAAACCAAACCCGAATCCAAATACCCAACCCTACTTAAGACACTACTTTTAACTAGAGATCATGTTTAGTAAACTCATCCAGCTTCATGTTTCTACTTTTTTCAATTACAGTTATTGAAAGGAAACACTCAGAAACTATAGAAGAAGCAACCAACAACACAAGAACTGGTAATAGCACAAGTGAGAAAAAGACTATAACTAAACCAATCATGAGGTCACCTGTTATAAAAAGCAACCCAAACTCACCACAACTAACCGGATTAAAGCGTTGGAGAGACACAAGATCTCGCCAATCTCCCAGAGGCAACGATCCTCATGATGATTTTCTCGATACACCAATTGAAAACATAAAAAAACTAGCAGTTGAAGAATCAAAACATGATTCAGACGAGGAGACACAAGACATGAATCTAAAACCAAGACAACAGATTCAAGTTACAGAACCAAGTAAAAAGAGTTTCAAACATGTTGAATCAGTAAGGAAAAAAGCAGAAAGGGAGAATTTAAAAGGTATGGAGTGTAAACAATGTAAGAAGTTTTATGATGTTGTTCATCCTGAGAATGATGGAAATGGTAAAAACTTGAGATGTGAACATCATGAAGGTGTATCAAGGCATCGTTATAAGTATGCTCCTCCTATGACTCCTGAAGGGTTTTGGAATATTGGATTTGAATCTGAAATGTGAGTTTTGGTTTCTTTGGATATGAAGACTATACATAGAAAAACTTGTTATTTGATTTGCTCTCTCTAAACACTTAAATAAGTTATTTATAAAAAGTCTATTTCATTCTGTTTTTTTTTTTTAAAGGTAAACACAATATATATATATATATATTGTGTTTACCTTAAATAATTAAGGTAAATATATATAAGTCTAATTTATTCTGGATCTTAAATATTTAAGGTAAATATATATATTTAATCCGAATATTTACAAAACCGAATAATCAAACCTAAAATTATTTACAAACCCGAATAATCAAACCTAAAATTATTTTCATCGAAGTAAGAGTAAAATAATAAATAAAAAAATAAAATAAAAACACGAGCGGACGCCAAAAATAAAATAAAATAGAATTGAATAAGGGTGTTTAGGTTACACACAGGGATATGATTCCCCTTGCTTCCTTCTTCTCTATCTCTATTACAGAGAAATGGCAAACTTCGTCTTCTTCATTCCCCGAAACTAAAGGAAACTTCCTCTTCTCCTTTTTTGCTTTTTCTCAACCAGTTAAATCTCCGTTCTTCTCTCACTAGTAACTACAGCTCTATCCTTCTTCATCTTCATCTACAGGTTTATTTCCCTTTTGTTTGATTTTGTTTCCATGTCCTTTAACTTCTCAGATTTACGAACCCTAATCTCCATATTCTTTAATTTTTTTTGTAGAAATCGACGAAGCTTCAATTGATTTCAGCTCTCTTCTACTTCTATATGCGATTCTTTTGATGCCGCAGGATCACGCATCTTGGGATCGGAAAGAGTTGTTTAGGCAAAGGAAACACGATAAGCCTGAACAATCTTCGTTTGATTCAACTTTTAGATGGAGAGATTCATCTTCTACTCCTTCTTCTCATCGTGAGTTTTCTCGTTGGGGATCTGGAGATTTTCGTAGACCTTCTTGTAAGACTTACTCCACCTAATTTGTTTATTTCTTCTCCTTAATTAGGGCTTTTTAGAGAGAGCAAATCCTTGTTTATAGATTGAGTTTGTTTCTGTGTTTTCATAGTTTAGGGATTTAAATGAGTTTGATTCTTGTTAGAAGCTATGTTTAATACCTAGATTGATATAGTTTCATAGCTAGAGGACTTTGTTATCTCATTTGTGTTAGCTAAATGACTTTAATGGCGTTTTTCTTGGCCCTGTGTTTTGATTTCGTTTTTTTTGTTGAAGGTCATGGTAAGCAGGGTGGACGGAACCAGTTTATGGATGAGACTAGTCATGGATACTCATCTTCTCGGTCTAGTGCTCGGATGTTTGAGAATGACTACTATAGACCATCAGCATCACGTGGAGACTGGAGATATACTAGGAACTTCAGGGATGATAGAGTTTCTGTAAGCCAAAAGGAATGGAAATTTAATACCTTGGAGATGAGCAATGGATCTTCTAGAAGTTTTGAAAGGCCATGTGGTATTAGAAATGGTCGGAGATCAGTTGATGAAATGCCACTACATGTCTCCGATACTCATACTACTGTTGTGAACTCTTTGGTTCCAGTTAACTCCACTTCTCAGCCGGACACTGAGATCTGTACACCTTTTCAGTCACTGAAATTTAAAAATGAGCAGAAACTTTCAGATCAAAGGTTATCGGTTCCTTCAGATCCTCATTCTAACTCTGTTAGATTGTTTGAGCAGCCGTCTTCAGAGAATAATTATTGCAAAAAGGCTTGTTCACCAGCAACGCAGTGCAATGATTTGATGTATGGTCAGAGGTTAGCTAATGCTAATTCATTTGATCCTCCAAACCACAATGCAGAGCTGGAGGGAACTTTGGAAAACTTTCACCTGAAAAGCCCACAAGATAATAAGGTTAATGGTATCAGTGATTTGGACGGTGCCAGGAGATGTGAGAAGGAGAGTTCTCTGGGCACGATAGGGAAACTTCCGGTATGGACCCGTTCTGGGAGTTTTGGGTCACAAAGTTCAGGTTTTAGTCATTCAAGTAGCTTGAAAAGCTTGGGGGCTGTTGATTCAAGCGATCGGAAAATTGAGGTTTTTCCTAAAATTGTTACTGTGACTCAATCTTCTTCAGGTGATGCTACTGCATGTGCCACAACTACTCATCTTTCTGAGGAGATGAGTTCTAGAAAAAAACAACGTCTTGGGTGGGGTGAAGGCCTGGCGAAATACGAGAAAAAAAAGGTTGATGTCAACACAAACGAAGATGGAACAACATTGTTGGAAAACTGTACAGAGGAAAACAAAAATATTGCGGCTAGAAGTCCTACAGCAGCCATTGTTCCAGATTATGGTTCCCCTACAACTCCATCCTCTGTAGCTTGCAGTTCATCACCAGGTACGGTGTATATGCAGGGTTTGATCTTGTAAAGTGCTACTGTGTGGTTCTGTACTCATGATAATTTTTTTTTGTGCGCAGGGTTTGCAAATAAATCATCTGCTAAGGCTGCTGTAGCTGCTAGTGATGTCAGTAACTCATGCCGTTCACCTAGTCCTGTGTCTAGTATTCACCATGAGCGATTTCCAATCAATATAGACGAGCTCGATAACACCTCAATGGAGCGTTTTGGCTGTTTGCTCAATGAGTTGCTTGGTACTGATGATCCTGGTTCAGGGGATTCCAGTTCTGTTCAATTGACAACAATGAACAGATTACTTGCCTGGAAAAGTGATATTCTGAAAGCTGTGGAGATGATTGAATCAGAAATTGATCTCCTTGAAAACAAACATAGGACGCTTAAGCTTGAAGGTGGAAGACACTGCCATGTTGTTGGACCTAGTTCACACTTTTGTGAGGGAGATTCAAATGTGCCTAAGGAGCAAGAAGCTGCTTGTATTTTGGGTCCTAAGGCAGCAGCTTCCTCTGTAGATGAAACACTGTTGAGAGATTCTATTCATCTGGCTCTTTCACCCAAGGTTCCTGTTGATGTTTTTGAAGATTGTCCTCGGGAAGTTAAATCTCTATCCCAATCTCTTACCACTGACGAAAGCAATGAAGTTATGCTCTCCATACCGTCTGTGAAGGCAGCTGCTTCTTCCAAAGAGATTATTAACACATCTGCTTTTACCAATCAGGAAGCTATCGAGCTTTCTTCTGGTGATGATGATAGCATAGCCTCCAATGAAGACTTGCTTTGTACTAACTTATTATCTGCCAATAAGAAATATGCCAGTGAATCATCTGCAATATTCAATGAATTGCTTCCAAGAGATTTCAGTTCATGTGACGAGTCAAGATTCCCTGGCATATCTCAAACGCAGTTTGATTCTCATGTGAAAGATAAAATTGCAGATCGGATAGAGCTTTTGAGAGCTAGGGAAAAAATTTTGCTTCTTCAGTTTAAAGCGTTTCAGCTCTCATGGAAGAAAGATCTTCATCGACTAGATTTAATAAAGTACCAATCAAAGTCTAGCAGAAAAGCAGAACTATATATGAATGGAAGAAATGGAGGGCATCTAAGAGTTCCTCAACCTATACGCCTGAGGTTCTCTTCTTCAGGTAAAGTTCTCAAATATCTTTCAATCTCTTCTTTTTGCTGTGGTATTTTCAGCTTCTCATGGTTTGTCTTCATCTGGCGTAAAATTCGGATTTATCTTGTCGTAGTAAGGTGTAAGCCATGCTATGTATTTCTTTAGAGCATTAATGCATTATCTTCATATTCTTAGGTAAATAATTGAAACCATGATGCAATTTGTTCTATTAGGACCGGAGCTGTCAAATAATGGTCATAATTCTTTATTTGCAAGCTAAGTTAAACTTCATTCCATGCTTACTAGTTTGTTGGAGTTTGGTAATGCTCTGCTAATTTAGATTTTGGGTTGTATTCTGATATTGTCTGCACTGTAATATTCATTTGAGCACCTACCTAGGAGGTATAGTCTAAACAAATACTTATATAACCTTCTCTAGTTGGTTTGAGCTTGTTAGAAAATATCTCAATACGGAGGAAATGAGTAAAGGTTAATAATTGTTTGTCTACATGTGCAGCTACCCCTACAAAAGAGCTTGTAAGTTATATGGAAAAGCTACTTCCATGTACTCATCTAAAGCCTTTTAGAGATACTTTGAGAATGCCTGCTATGATTCTGGATGAGAAAGAGAGGGTAATGTCGAGGTTTATCTCTAGCAATGGATTGATTGAAGATCCATGTGAAGTTGAGAAGGAAAGAACAATGATTAATCCTTGGACCTCTGGGGAAAAAAAGACTTTCCTGAATATGTTAGCAACGTATGGGAAGGACTTCAAGAAGATTGCTTCATATCTTACCGAAAAAACAACTGCCGACTGTGTTGATTACTACTACAAAAACCATAAGTCTGATTCTTTTGGGAAAATAAAGAAGCCCCTTGCTTTTGGCAATGAAGGGAAACACACTTACATGGCACCACGAAAAAGTTGGGAACGTGAGATGGGGGCTGGGGCTGCCTCTCTTGACATTTTAGGTGCCGTCTCCATTATAGCGGCAAATGCAGGAAAGGTTGCATCAAAGAGAGAGATTTCTTCGAATATGTTTACTCTTAGAGGTTGCAGTAGTTTGAATTCATTACAGCATGATGGAAATAACTCTGAAGAGTGCTCTTACAATTTTGATTTCTCTCGTAAGAGACCTGTTGGTGCAGATGTTTTAGCTGTTGGTCCTTTGTCAGTAGATCAGATAAATTCTTGCTTAAGGACTTCTATGAGCTCCGGAGACCGGTGTATCGATCATCTGAAGTTTAATCCTGTTGTGAAAAAACCTCGGATATCTCACACTACACATATTGAGAACAACAATGAAGAAGAAGATGATGACTCATGTTCAGAAGAAAGCTGTGGGGAAACAGGTCCTATTCATTGGACAGATGATGAAAGATCTGACTTTATACAAGGGTTCTCACAATTTGGCAAGAATTTTGCTTCGATATCGAGGTTCGTCGGGACAAGGTCGCAGGATCAGTGTAAGGTTTTCTTTAGCAAAATTCGGAAATGCCTTGGGTTGGAATTTATACAATCTGGATCTGGAAATGTAAGCATGTCCGCAAGTGTTGATAATGGCAATGAAGGTGGTGGAAGCGACTTAGAAGATCCTTGTGCTATGGAGAGTAACTCTGACATATGCAATAATGGAGTTTGTTCCAAGATGGGATTGAATTCGCCAACCTCACCTTTTAACATGAATCAGGATGGTGCAAATGTGAAAGCCGACCTTAGTATATCAGAGCAAGAGAATGAGCTGAACCATGCCGGTATTGATGGGGGTTTCCCGGGTCTAGTTTCAGAAACTTCTAGAGATTTGGGCGTTAATACTATTGAGAGTAAGAGCAATGATCCATTGTCAATGGAGATTGATGAAGATACTTCAACATCCATTGCTGTATCTTCTAAGCCCTTGTATCGTGGCCCAAGTGTTCTTTCAAACAGAACCAGAAACTCTGACCATGAGACTGAACCAGCACCGTCAGGTTTCACCAACCGTGAATGTCTGCACCATGTACCGATTAAGATAAGCGAGGAAAACACTATAAACATCAATTTACAACAAGGAAATCTCAATTACCATACAGAGTCTGAGTCAGGTTTAGATGAGAAGCTTCATGGTTTAGTCCATGTAGTCCCTGAGCAAAATGGTGAAGGTCGTCAGAGCAAGATAAGTAGATCAAAATCCGATTTGATCACAAAAACCAAACGTACATATGAAGGTTTCTCACTCAACAAATGTAGTAAGCTCCATAAAGAAAGCAGATCTGGTCATAACAGGAGTCATTCATGTGAGAGACTTAATAAGAATGAAGAAGATGTGAAACTGTTTGGTTCAGTACTTACTTCTGATGAGAATGGAATAAAACAAAGACACATTAATCAACAACAACTTCAGAATGTTCTTACGAGTTACGGTTACTGGGATGGTAATAAAATTCAAACAGGTCTCATGTCTTTACCAGAATCAGCTAAGTTACTTGCAAGGTGCCCTAAAGAAGATAGTGCAGAGACCTCAGCCATGGATGAAGGTAATGTAGGAAAGCGTTGTTAGGGTTATTGACATATTCTTGATTTGTCAATCTTATGTGTATTATTATATAATCTCTTTTTTAACTTTTTTTTTTAATGTTTATTTAGAATGTCAGTTAATATAGGCATTTTTTTTATGGGGTTAAGGTTAAGTTTAGGTGGCTGGAGAAAAACTTGATAGTTGATGCTTGTAATTTGTATTTGTTTCTGATAATAACAGAGAGAGGTAAGGTTAGGTCTCATATGTTAGGTTTTTTTTCAAGGAAGATAACATTTGGAAGTAATGTTGTTCTTGTCTTGAGGAATAATAGACTTTTTGTTTTTACCTTAGAACTTGTTTGGAGAATTGGTGGTAGCCTTATGTGTGATTGTTACCTTATGATACTGATGGGTTTATGGGTCAGTCCGCGATTAGCCTGTTTTATGTTAAAAATTCATTATCCAAATCTGCTTCGTAAAAATTACGGATTTCACTTCAAAATTTATATCCATAAACCTAAAAGTGTGTGGATATTCGGTTGTTAATTTTTAAAAATCATTATAAAAAAATCGAAAAACTCACAAAACTCGTAAAAATTTAGAGTAAAAAATGTAAGAAAAAAATAAAAAATATAGAATAAATATTTCAAATTCTTAAAAATATTTTATATAAAGAAAAAAAAAACAATTTTTTTATGGATATTCGTGGGTTTATGATCTTGCATAGAATCATCATACGTTGTATATTTTTATCTATCAAAAGGATGTTGGATATGCAGAATCGTTTGTTAAAAATATTTGTGTCGTAAAATCATAAAATTTTTCAATAAACTGTAAAAAAACATAGTGAATGGTTAAAGCATACTGAACTGAGCATTCATTTCTTATTAAGCCATCAAGAGAGCAGTTACAAAATAAGTAACTAATTAACTTACCTTGCACTAGATAAATCAATTTATTATTATTAATTAATCATCCAAACCAATAAAAAAACTTTTAAACCAATCTATTTTTGTGTAGCTTTCTTGTACTCAGGCTTCAACTCATAAGTTCCTTGGTTACTTCCTTTGTTATTATAAATACAAAGATCTCTCAACAAGTCTTTCAAAAATTGCTGCAACAAAATCCAACACTCAATAACTATTATTATTATAACTCATAATTAGGGTTGGACATTCAGATAAACGGGTCGGGTTTGGGTAGAACTCATTCGAGTATGGGTATATCAGATTTAAGAGTCTAGTATCCAATGAAATAATTTTGTCGGGTTCAGTTTGGATTCAGATTTGGGTACGGGTCGGTTTTGGGTAAGAAAATATTGGAAAAAAAGAAAAAATAGTTACATTTTAAAAAATTTAACTAAAATTTCACAAATACAACTGAAAGTTTTAAAATAATTTAATTATGTGTAAATATAATTAAATTTCTGGTTTAAACCGACGGATTCGGATTCGAATACGGGTTTTTGGATTTAGGAGTCTAGCACATAGTGGATTAATTTCTCTGATTCGGTTTCGGATTCGGTTATTGTTTTTCAGATAGTTTATTTTGCTCAAGGCTACTCATAATCAAACACTAACTCTGAATGACATTTGCCTTCTACATACCTCAGGTTGATCAGTTTCTTGAATAAGTAACCTAAGAGTCCAATTTGATTGTCTTTCAAATAAATTAAACATAACAGCTTCCATCTCTCTCCGATCTCTTCTTGTTCTTTTCATTTCCGATGTTCTATTTGTTAATTTCTTCTTCTCCTAATATACAAACAAAGGTCATGGATTCAAGATCTTGAAACTAACAATAGTAATATGAGTATTTTGTGTTTCAAGAATACAGGAGTAGCTGATGGGATTATCATTCCAGGCATTGGTCTCATATGCATTCCTCTATCATTATCAATGACCTAATAAAAAAAACAAGTAAAGCCTTGTCAATATCAAGTAACAGTCTCATCAAGAAATCGAATATGAAATCTTTCTTTGAAATACTGAAAGTTAAAAAAGGTTTGAACATGTCCGTCTTAGATGTATTATGAGCTCTAGGCAAAAAACTTTTTTTTACTTTTATCTTTAATGATTTAAAAAATTTATTTTACTTTAAAAAAAAAATTTGTATTTTTTGTTTGGGCACATGGCAAATGTCAGAGACGATCTAGATTTGAGTTAAATCATGTTTAAAATAACTAACTTGGATCTGTCTGTTTTTGCCCATATACTTATTTGTTCTTTCGCGACATAGTTTCCCATAGCTTTCAATGTTTTCATTATGTGGCCTCATGTCAAATTTGGTTTTAATCTTCCCTTCTACTGAAGTCTTCCCTAAAAAAGATTGTTGAAGAACAACAACACTGATTCTTAGACAAAGTCAGATACAACACAAATTTTTGTTCATGGCCCATTAGAAGTTTGAGACAGGGCCTGAGTAAGAGATACATGTAACCGCAATAGAAGAGAAGAGTTCACATTTCTAAACATAAGATTTCATACCAAATAAGAAGCAAAGCATTTGTGAGTGTGTTTTACTTACCATCTAAAGACTCACTGAAAGCATGCATGGGAATGAAATCTTTAGACATATCCAAAACATAACCTTTTGGCATGTTTCCAGTCTCGGCTCGAGCTAATTCCATTACAAACTACGAAATCAAAAAAGAAAGAATAAAACATGTTTTTAACACGAAGAATACTCGTAGTTGTGAGTGACGAACAAGAAACCAAACATTAACATCACTAAAATCCGATAAAATCGGAACAATACAGAGAAGATTAGTATGGCCAGATCCGGTCCTATCTTTTATTGAGTCAAGCAAAAACTTAGGACATCAAACACATTAAACAAAAAAGAATAAAATTATGTTTTTTAAATACCAAGAAAACTTGTAGTTTTAAGTGACGAACAAGAAACTAAACATTAAACATCACCAAAATCTGATAAAATTGGAACGATGTAGAGAAGATTAACGTGGTGAGATCCAGTCCTATCTTTTATTGAGTCAAGCAAAAACTTAGGACATCAAATACATTAAACAAAAAAGAATAAAACATGTTTTTAAACACCAAGAAAACTCGTAGTTTTAAGTTACGAACAATAAACCAAACCTTAACACCACCAAAATCCGATAAAATTAGAACGATACAGAGAATATTAGTATGACTAGGTCGGATCCTATCTCTTACTGGATCAAGCAAAAGTTTACGACACCAATTACAATAAGTAAAAATTAGGATAGCAAAATTTTTGGAACTATGGTATCGGACTTGAGCATGAACACTGCTTAAGAATGACACACACAAATCGAAAAATAATCCAAATATTTTAATTTTCAAAAAAAATCATCAAAAACTTCTTGTTAAAGAAATCTACAAAGACACCACAACCATTTAAAAAAGATGAATAATTTGTTTTCCATAAACTAAACCTAATTTATAAAATTATATAGAAAATATGAAAATCAAATTAAATAAATATAGAGAGAGTAATAGTAATAGTTACATGTGTTTCTTGTTCCTCAGGAGCTGCAGGATCAACGGTGAGGATGACTTTAGCATGAGGATGATATGGATCATCTGTAAAAGGAAGAGATTCAAAAGATCTAGCTACAATTGAAGGACATTTCATTAACCACATTGATCTTTCTGCTAAACCAATCTCTAATCCTTCTTTCTCTATTTTCTTTATTTTCATCTCTTCCATTATTTTATTTTATTTTTCTGAATCTGAGATAAGATTGAAACAGAGGATTTTCAAAGCTTTGTTTGTTATTTATATTTACTAAATCACGAGTAATTTTATTAATAACGTCATCGTTCTCTTCGTGACACATTACATGTCATCTTCACAATTTGTTTTTTAATTTTAATTACAAATTACACAATTTAATATTTTTAATAATTTAATTCATAAAGAATATCTTAAGTATCCAAGATTTTATTTTTATTTTTTTCAACAATGCACAACTAACTATTTAATTTATTTTTAAAAAAGAACTGCAACTCTTAAAACTTTTTCATGTTCTTTTCCAATTTTTTATATATATATAAAATGGTTTTTATAAATATATATTTCATCTTCGTATATGAATGTAAATTAACATTTGAAAACTGAAATTTTTAATAATTTTTATAAATTAATACTTTTAAAAATTATTTTAATATATAATATAAAATAACATTTAATATAGCCTTGCATAGCAGAGACATAATTGTAGTACTATATAACCTCAGAGGATTCCCAATTAATTAATTAATTAATTAATTAATTAAATTACTCTTTTTATGTTTATTTTTATTTAATAGATTAAATAGAGTAATTATAAAAGTAAAAAAATAATTTATATTTTATAATATAAATTTTGTTTAGACCACATATTAAATTTATAATTAACTAGATCGCGATAAATATTGATTGTTATTTTATATTTTGATACTCAAATAAATAATAAAATTTATTTAAAAAAATTCTTATATACACAAATTACTAAAAATATTATTAAAGAATAATACTATCTAACACCATCAAATGTAGTTTATTCAACAAAATAACATTAATTTTTCAATTGGATATAAATAATATTTTTTATTAAAAATATATTTTAATTAAAAATTACATAAAAAGTATATGTTTATTTAATGTTAAGATTTAATATTTATTATTTAGGATCAACTTTTAGTATTTAATGTTAGAACTTAGTATTTAGTGTTTAGATTTATTATTTATTATTTAGGATCTAGAATTTTATTTTATAGACTATAATATAGTACTAGATTATAACCCACTTATTTTACTAAGTGAGAAAATATATTCGATATATATTTTAAACTATATCTATATTTTAATATAAAATTATATAAAATAGAATTATAGTGTGTTTTACAAATATTNATACAGTAAAACCTCTATAAATTAATAATGTTGGGATTTTGATATTTTATTAATTTATAGTGATATTAATTTATAGAATATTAATTTATAGTATTAATTAATATTTGTTAATTTATAGAAATATCTTTCAGTCCATTTTTGATCCATAATATTTAAAAATATATATATATATATAGATGAGATTTTTTTAAAAGAATTTTATATATGAATTTTAAAGTCTACTCGACTATTCGGGTAAAAATGATTTATGTTCAAAATTTTAGAGTTTAGAAAAATTGTTGCTTCTGTCCTTAATACTGATGAAAAAATTAAAAACGATAATATAATATCTTTTGAATTAGTTATACGTATGAAAACAATTATCGTGTATATAACTCTTCACGACTTTTGGATGTATATCAAGAAAACAACATTAAAAATGTTTGATGCAATAAAAAAGTTAGGGATGAACTCCAACGAAATTCAAATTTCAAAAAAAGCCAAATAACATTGGAATAATATTTTACTAAATTGATTTAGATATATATATATATATATATATGTAAGATTTATAATTATTAATTGATGATATTATTGGGACCATATTTTTACATAAAAGTTTCTAAAAAAAATTATTATTTTATTATCTTATCGAATTCTGCTATTTTTAACATTGGTCCGAGTTGGGACCGAAAGATTTTATTAATTTATAGTGTTTATTAATTTATCAAGTATTAATTTAATAATATATTTCTAGACAATTTTTTAATAGGGTTTATTTTTTTTAAGTACTGTTTAAATAATAAATAGTAGATTAGAATTAAAGTTAAAGTTTAATATTTAATTTTTGAGTTTAATATTTATTATTTATATAATTTTTTAAAATAAAATCTAGTTTTTATTTCATTGAATTATTAAATAGTAATTATTTTCTTAAATCAATTTTAATAATATTTATGAAATATAAAATAAATTTAGTATTATTTAAGAGAATTGTCCATTATTACAAAAAGCTGTAGGTTTTTTATAATTTAAAAATACTAAAAAACAAACCATTTACTAAACCGGATTTAACTTATTTAAGTTACATCGTTTTAATTTAAAATTAAATATAACCAATTTGTTAATTTATTAACCAAATAAATTATAAAAAAAAACTGTGTATATATAAATAAGCCATTATTCATTATCTTCTTCTTCTCTATCTTCTCTGTAATTCTGGGCAGTAATGCTTCTTCCATTTCATTCTTCATCTATCATCCTCCGTCTCTCTTCTCCGATCATGTTCCCTGATCCTTTCTCCTTCATTTCAGATTAAAACCAGTCCATCTCCGATTAAATTATTTACAGAAAATTATTAAAAATGGAGAGTTCATTAGGTTTCATGGCGGTTTTTGCAGTTTCAGGAAGTGTTGTGTTTCTAGCAAGTCAATTTCATAAACGTCTTCTCTCTGATTACATGGATAAGTTCGAATTCGAAATTCGTATGATTTCATCTCTTTTCATTTTTTGTAGTTTTTTTTTTATTTTTGGTTTTAATTTTTTATTAAATTGCGGTTTAAACAGTTTGGTTTTTCGGTTTGTTTGGTTTAAACAGTTTGGTTTTTCGGTTGAGCGTTCGGTTTAAACAATTTGGTTTTTCGGTTTGTTTGATTTATAAAAGTTAGTTTCGAAGTAAAACCGAAAAAAATATCGGTTTGTTCGGTTTGGTTTTCTGTTTAGTCGGTTCGGTTTTTGATATCGTTTTCAAATTTTGTTTAATGAAAACTCTGTGTTTGTGTTTTTAATGTTATAGGATCGGAGAAAAATGTGGTGATGAAGAAGAAGATGAAGAAGGTGAGATTTGCGGCGGATGTGGTTGAGCCGTCAGAGAATAGTAAAGAGTATCGTCGGAGATGCTCTTCAAAGGTGATTCAGTTGAATTAGAAGATGGCCGCAATTATTTAAAGATGAAGAAATTTTATTATTGTTATTATATATTATGATTGGTTTGTGATTTGAAATTTCATAATTAATTTTTGGGTTTATTTTCTCTAATTTTGAATCTGGGTTTAACCTTTAAAGTCTTCTTCCTAGGGTTGATTTTGTGTAAATATTTTGTTTGTGTAAATACACAAAATGATTGCTAATTATTCTGATATTTTGTAACTATATGATTGTTAATTTTAGTGATTATAAGTTTAACTTCTTATTCATTAATTACATAAAAATATCAAAATATATATTTCAATGTCAAAACTATAGAGTGTAGTTTTTTTTTTCAGTATATACATTATTATTATTACAAATATTTATGAACGTAATAACAAAATCTATATGTGACAAATCCACAAGATAAATTTTATTTATCAAGTGTTTATATGTATACAATATTTAATATTTCTATGATGTATATTTAACGAAAAATTTAACGAAAACAATCGAATATTTAACGAAAAATTTTGTAGATATGACACATATTTTATGATATACAAATTTTTTCCATAACATAAAATCACGATATACAATTTGATACGCAGATACTCTAGATAGTTTTTTATTCTTATTTTTTATTATTATTTTTAATACTTAATAAATTATGTTACAAAATTTACAATATATGATAATTAATTTATTCAATGGATTATATTCCACTAAATATACAAAAACATGGAAGAGATATTTAACAAATGATGTTGGAAAAGTTTTATTTTCCAATAAATAAAATGAAACCATATACATATTTTGGTTTATTAGTCAATACAATTGTTTTGGTTAAACAATTATAACTAATAGAAAAAAAAGAGCCAGGACATGTAAAACTTCCAAGTCAAATAACATTGAAGCAAAACTACCTTTTAACTACAAAACAGGGATTAATACTTTAACTTATCTTTGTATTAACGTATAAAAGTAAAATATTACACTAAGTCAAGCTTAAACTAATGAGTTTTAGTAAGTAAAGTGACATCAAAACCTTTACTAACTTATCAAACATTTAAGATTTTTTCAAAGATTTGAGATATATGAATAATCGTTGATATATATTAAAGTAACAATTTGTTAGAAATTTTGTATTTTAAATTAATGAAAATGGTATTGTGAATAATACCAAGGGTCATAAGGACGGATTAAAATGTGGGTTACGAGTTACGAGATTAGAGAGTTAGTCATTTGATTATTATATATTAATTAATCACGATTACAATTTACAACGTGACGACATGCATAACATTATCCAACTATATTATATAATATATTTCATATATAATAGTATTTGCATCTTCCCGTAAAGAGACTTTATTAAATATAAAGTTTTTATTCGTTAAGAAATGAGATTAATCACCATCTTCACTCACTCTTGAGCCTAGTCGTTTAAGCCCAATGATGGGTAGTTGAACTCACTCAAGGCCCAATTATATAGAATTTAAGGCCCAATTATATAGAATTTAACAAAAAAAAAGATATATTATTATCTTTTAACTTTAACTATTGATTATACGTTTAAAATGGGTTACAGTTAAAATATATTTATTCTTTAATCGGCGACTGATATTGTAACGACAGCTTCTACTTTGTTTATTCGTTTTCATCGTCACCGGAGACTCTCTTAAGTGAGCAACGACGAATCAATGACGAGATCTCTACCAAACCGCTATTTGATTCGTTTTCTTCATTCTCCAACTCTGTTCGCCTCCTGCTTCACGACTTCCAGATCTCTTCAAACTCTAGCCTACGAAGAAGTCCGTACCACCGGAGATCGGAAACATGAATCTACAGCTTTCATACTTCATGGCCTCCTTGGCTCCGGTCGTAACTGGCGATCGTTTTCTCGTTCCCTCGCATCGTTTCTCTCCGCTTCCTCGGCTTCTTCTGGTCCACTTCCTTCTTCTCTCTAATCAGTATCTTCTTCGTACCTTTGATTTAATTTCATGTTTGTGTTAATCAGATTGGAAAATAATACTTGTTGATCTGAGAAATCATGGTAGATCTGCTGATGTGGAAGGACTTAATCCGCCTCATGATCTTGTGAATTCAGCTAAGGATTTAGCTAATTTAGTGAAATCGAATGGTTGGAATTGGCCTGATGTAGTCATTGGTCATTCGTTAGGAGGTAAAGTAGCTTTACAGTTCATGGAGAGTTGTGTTCATGGTGATTATGGTGAATCTTCTTCTCCTCCTAAACAGGTATGATACAGCCAGTTCTGTGTGTGATATCTTGGGCTGGACATTTGGATTCGGTTTGGATTTTTCGGTTTTTGGATAACAGAAGTGAAACATATTAAAATTCGAACAGAAACCGAATTAATTCAGTTCGATTTCGGTTTGGATTTTTTCAGTTTCATATTGGATTTGTAAAAAAAATTATTCGAAATCCGAACAAAAATCCGAGAAAAAATCCGGAAAACCGAAAAAATCCAAAACCCAAAAAAAAAATGAAAACTCCTAAAATCCAAACCGAAAAATTAAAACACAAAAAATCCTTAAATAATTCGGTTTATTTCGGATAAACCGAAATCCGAATTGCGAACCGAAAATATCTAATTCATAAACCAATCGGTTTTAGCACCTAAATCGGTTCGGTTCGGATTTTTTGGATCAGTTTTCGAATTTCGGATTCGGTTTCGGATTTATGCCCACCCCTAATGAAATCAACAAGAATCACCTGTGGTAGCAATGCTGATCGTCTTCATTATTTACTTTCTCTTGGAATGTTATTGAGTGTTGCATTGTGGTGTGTATGACCATAGCTTTTTGGTATTTGATGCACAACAGTTATGGGTGTTAGACTCTGTTCCTGGGGAAGTTAAAGCAGAACATAGTGATGGTGAAGTAGAGAAAATTTTGCAGACTTTGCAGGGCTTACCTTTACCAATCCCTTCTCGCAAGTAATGTCTTGTTCTTTTCATGGTTCTTGGTGTTTGTATACTCACTGGCTTGTTCGTTTAAGCTTTATTAGTTCTATTTTAAGGTTAATGTTCTTAGGCATTTTTTTCTTCATTAAGGCGTGGGCATTAGGTCAGGTCGGTTCGGTTCGGGTCAGAAATTTTGGTGTTTTGGTATTTTTGGTTTTAAAAAAATTCTGTTTGTTTAGAGCTTATACTAGTGCGACTCAAACACTGTTATATGATTCTAGGTGGCTTATAGATCATATGATCAAACTTGGTTTTTCAAGATCATTATCCGAGTGGATTGGAACCAATCTGAAGAGATCAGGAGACTCAGAGAAATGGGCCTTTAACCTAGACGGAGCTGTTCAAATGTTCAACTCTTACAGGTTTCTTACCCTTCACTAAGAACCAACGGTTGTACTAGCCCTGGGCAAAATAACCTATCCGAAACATCTGATCCGAACCCAATATGAAAAGTACTACCCGAATCCAAATCTGAATCTGAAAAATTATTCCATTGGGTGCTAAACTTTTCAACCTAAAAACCTGTACCCGAAATTTAATTATATACACGAATGTTCAGCCCTAGATTGTACTTTATTCATGTGATAACTTCTCCAATCTCCTTTATTACAGAGAGACTTCATACTGGTCGTTGTTAGAGAATCCACCAAAAGAGACAGAGATATCTTTTGTTATTGCAGAAAAGAGTGATCGATGGGACCATGATACAACCAAACGGCTTGAAACGATTGTTAAAGAGAGACAAAGTGTCTCGGAAGGGAAGGTTGTGACTCATCTTCTTCGTAACTCTGGTCATTGGGTTCATACAGATAATCCAAAGGGGCTACTTGAGATTGTGAGTCTTAACTTCTTCTCCACACATAAGTAGAAGTAATCTGTCTTTATATGCTTAAATAGTAAATTCGATTGAAACTAATTACTTGCTTATTTGTTTTTTTTTTACAATATCTATTAGATTATCATTTTTATAGAAATATTATTAGAAATGTAATCTAAATCTATAATAAATACTTGTAATAAGCACAATAGTCCAGCCCAGCCCAGCCCAATATAACTGGAAAACCCTAGATACAGATCCCATTAAAAACCTTAGACGATTTGCCGCAAGTAAGCTCTTTAAATCTTCATATGTTTTGTTTGAGATTTAGAGCAATACATGAATGTTTTGTTGAAGTTATATTAAAGTGTTTCTGGGAATTAACTTAGCTTCTTAAGCTAATTATAATGCTTTTTGAGGTTATAAATGTTCCCTATATTATTAATATTTCCATTCTCTAAACTTTGTCAGCTGTTTAAAATTTATAATATTTCCAGATGATTTTCTTGAATGGTACATGTTTATCTGATTTCATTTTTTTGTTGTGTATTATATGATTTGAACTTGTATTTATAATTAAGATTTAAGCTGAATCATTTTAATTTAGGGTTTAGGTACAATTAAGATTTAAGTTAGGTGCTAGTCGGCTTTCGGGATGGAACTGACGCCTAGCAAAAAAAAAATCTTAAATTAATTGGTATTAGTTTTTTTAATTATTTTTAAGTTTTTAGTTTTATATATTATAACTAAATTTATAACTTTGATATAATATAATTTAAATTTCATAAATTTATCATTATTATTAAATTCATAATTCTGATTAACAAAAATAACATTATTCTAACACTACAAATAATAACTAATATAAACAAAATCATACAATCAAAAATTAATCGGTGATAAATCGGTATAATAATTAATCGGATCGACTATATAAAATCTTTTAACTCTAAATTATTAAAAGATTATATCAGTTATATTCTGAATAGTTGTGCCTCCTTTATGCTCTCATATGGATATTACAATAAAAGTATCATAAGCTTTTGCAATCTGATTTTTAAATATACTAAATACTAAAACCTATCCAAAAAATAATAATTTTAGAATAAAATTAATTTTAAGATCCGATCAGTTTTAATATTAAATTAATTTCAGAATAAACTGAACTGAAATATTTTTTCAGAAAAAATAAAGATAACCAAATTTACTTACATAAAAACTAATTTTATTTTAAGTCTATTAATTTACTCTAAACTAATTAAATATTTTTTTTTAATTTTGGAGTATTCAGAAATTTTTTTAGTTAATTCAAATTATCAGAATTAACTTTTTTGTTTCAATTTTGGATAAAAAAATATTTTTACAAAACTTATCAAAAATTTGTGCTATTAACTTTTAGTGGAATCAACAATTATTGCGGATAATAATTAAATAAGAGTGCTAAAAAAGGCTTATGGAATGGTTCAAGATCTAAACTATTTTTAGAAAACAAGACTTGGCCACAAAACCCAAACTTATTCTCTCATTTTTTTTCAAGCTATCTTCATTTTGTTTATTTGTTAGAATCATTTTTTTTTTTGGCTAAGAAAATTAAAAAAAAAACTAAAAAAAAAAGTTTAAGTGTGAAATAATGGCAACAGATACAACAACTTTTCCAGAAGGTGATGCTGAAGCTGAACTAAATCCAGGACAAAACAAGAGTTTTGAAGTAGATCCTGTCTCTTCAGAGATTGCTTCTGATAAGGTATTTCATTTTTTTATGGATCTAACCACAATTGACATTTTTGATACATTTACTAATTATTCAGAATTGAGCAATTTCGGTTTTTAATTCATATCTTAATTAACTTTCTAACAAAAAAGTATAATATAAATACGTATATGAAAAATATTGAATTTACATAATTTGTTTATAAACTTGTTTTGATTTTAGTGATGGAATTAAATGATACTGGTATTTATATGTACATATTAAAATTATATTTCTAAAAAAGTTATTAAATATATGATTTGAATACCTAAATAAAAATACATAGAAATTATGAGGTTAAAAACGTTTTATAACATATTTTTATCGAATGTGAAATAATGAGAACAACAAACTTAACATTACATTTTTTTTATTGTACACAAATTCATATCTAAACTCCTAATTTTTTATATTTTGGGTTTGAAAATGGCAAAAGATACAACGAAACATGGAAAAGAAAGAAAACTCAAAGGCAAAAAAAGATGCGGCGCAAACACTTAAAAAGACGATCATAATATCAGCAGTAATCGTAGCAATCGCAGGAGCCGCTTTTGCTATAACCAAGAAATTAAAAGAAAATAAATAATTTATACAACTATTAATTATATTTTTTAATATGTAAGTTTTTATTTTTACAAATTAAGAACAAAATACTGATATTATATATAATTATATTGAAATATATACATTCGTTGTTTATTATTGTAACTTTTTCAAATTAAATAAAATGTAACTGGATATTAATTATTTTCAAACTGTATTTTGAATAAAGCTTTTAGTGAATGTTGATATAAATAAATTCAGTAAATTGAAAATTGTATGACTAAAATTTTAAAATTCATGAAATCATGGTTCTATAATCTCTTAAGTACATGGATTCTTACATTAAATCTACATTTTTTCCATATCACAACAATTATTTCTAACCAGTACTAGTCTTTGTTTTCACAAATAAAACTAATAATTGTTAAATTCTTTCTAATATCTTTAGGATCATTAACTAGCTAAATCAAGCCAACCATAAATCAACAATGGATAAAAATTAGTTAATCTATATTTTTATAATAATATTATTGTTGTTATTTTCTATCATTATCTAATTTTTGTAATAAATGTTAATCATATTATTAATATTCTTTTTCATATTGTTTATAAATAAATAAATTAAATTTAACCGTATATAATCATAATCGTATATAATCATAACCATTTTTAACTGTAATCGGTTTGATCTGTAACCGTTTTAACTGTATAATAAATAGTTATGTCTAAAATTAAACATAACTAACGATTAACTAATCTAACCGCAATAATCGTAATCATAGTTATGCCTAATGTCATTCATGAATTAACATTGTCATTGGGTCAATAATTTTATTCCTTAAACTTTGGAAATGCCAATGTCATGGAAAAAATGGTTCATTTCAATTTCCTATTGAATACATTTTTTTTATGACAAAGCAAAAAATAGTTAATAACTTGTCCCCATTGTATATGATACATGAATTAATTGATATGAACTTCACAATATTTTATAAATAGGTAGAGATAGTACCATCTACATGGCTTTTGATTTAATAGATTTCGATATTGAAGTAAAAGAGAGATACTAACATTTTTTTTACAGCAAAATATTTATTTATTAAGTTTATTTTTATTTATTATGCTTTCCGAATTCGATTTTTTCAGAAAAAAAAAATCCAATCCGGAGAAATTATTTTTTTTATAATAAAACATATTTTTAATATATAATATATAATTTTAGATACTATTATCTTCTTCTTTTTTATCAACTTGATACTATTATATTCCTATATTACACCAACATAACACAAACATAAAATAAACTTTCATAGGTTTAGATATATATATATTTTTGATACATATTCCACATCATTCAAGATTGTCCAGAGCCAGAGCTTGATGACTTGTCATTGTTTGATCCATTAGGGTTCTTAGTTTTGGAAAGCTTCTCTTTGAGTTGAATCAAAAGTTGTTGATTCTCTTTATTGAGAAGCTCAGCTTTCTTCCTTAGCTTCTCATTCTCTATTATTATTTTACAGTTTTCAATATACAGCTTTTTGTTTTCCTCCTCCATTGTTTGCTTTCTTTATTTTATAAAAACAAAAAAACTATTGTAAGAATTTTTAAAAATAGTAATAATAATATGAATAATATTAAAGGTTATGTTACGATTTTATTGTGCATGTTAAATTATTATAACACATATGAGTGTAGCAGCTTCACACCTAGGATGTGAATTGTATTAAGAAAATTATTTGTTGTATTTATTTTGTTTTTGTCCTAAAATGTGATTTTTTTTTCATTTTACAAATTCAGAAAAACTAAGAAAAAGATAAAAACATATATAAATCATGATGAAACATAGTAACTATAATTGTTTTAAACCTCTATGGACAGGGATAGTAATGATTATATTTTAAACTTTATAAAAATAGAATAAACAACAAAATTGATTATAGCAGTATAATAAGAATTTTAAGAAAAACTAAACGTCGAATCATAGAAAGAAAAAAATCCACTATATTATTTTTAGTTTAATAAATATATAAAAAACAATGATTTTGGTAAATAATATTTTTCTAGAAATAATAATCATTTTTTAATACATTTATATTTTTCTTAAAATTTTTATTATATTAATTAAAAATTAATAGTAATCTAATAAATTTAAGCATGTTTAATGGTTAAATCTTGTAAATAAAAATTAAAAATTAAAAATTAATATCCAAATAAAAATAATAAATCTTAAAACATCATATAGTTAAGAACAGAAAGAATATAAAATTTAATAATATACATATAATGACATTACTATATAGTTATATATTCTCTCAACGTATCTTGTAATGATTGAATCTTGTAAATAAAATTTAAATATAACAATTAGAAAATTAATATCTAAAGAACAAGAATAAATCTTATACCATCATATATATAATTAAGAATAGAAAGAATATAAAATTTAATAAAATATAAATAATAACGTTACTACATAATTATATTGTCTTAACTTATCAACCCAAAAGAAATAGAAACATAACACACAAGAACTAAACAGAACCAGAAACATAGTATGAGTGAGCATTGAAGAAGAGGAAAGGTTAATACCTTTTAAGAAGAAGATAGATACAGAGAGAATCTAGTTTTTTTTTTTAATATGTATTGAAGGTATAGAGACAATGAGACAACGTCTCTCTTATATAGATGTTCAAAAAAGCTAGAGAGAGAAGGGTTTATTTCTTTCTCTCTCCTGACACAACAATCATGCATTGTGTTTAGATGGCAGCTGCAAGAAGTGAGAAGAGTTTTGTGTATATTGCTTCATGTGAATAATGATGATGATTATTTTTTTAAAAAAGAGAAAAAGGAGTTTCTTGCTTGTTTGTTATTCATTTGAAATTGATCTTTAGGGGTTTTGCTTGTTGGGATTTTTGTCGTATTTATTAGTCGTGGGTGTTCGTTTTTTCAGTTTTTCGGTTTTAAAAAAGTTTACCGAACTAAACTGAATAAAATTTTTGGTGTGTTCGATTCGGTTTGATTTTATTCGATTTGATATTTTCTTTAAAAATATTTTTAAATTTAATCCAAAATTTCAGTTGATACAGAATAAACTGAACAAATTAATTATTTCAAATGAAATCGAACTATTTTCAAATGCTCTATTTTCTCTTCTTATTTTTCGGTTTGGTTGCATTTTTTAAAGGGTTATGTTTTGATAACATATTGTTTAAAATTATTATTTTAATTATTTTATAAATTATTATGATAATGTAACGCAAATATAAAACGCATTATAGAAGGAAACAGTCTCCACAATTTCACGTTTTATTTATTATTGTTTCTACATTTATTGGTTAGATATATATTTTAAATAATTATGATAGGAGAAAAAAAGACATAATAAAGATGAAGAGTGTTTGATTTGAAGTTCTAAAACCAACAAAAAAATAAGTATTTTATGATTTTTTTTTTCTTTTTGCAAATTCACATGCTTTGGTCTAATACTCATTCATTTTCCCCTAAAAAAAACATGACTATAATTTCACTTTTTTTATAGAAAACTACTTTTTGTTATGGTATATCTTGTACGGCTTATTTTAGGGTTTTTTAAAAGAATCGTAACTATGTTGAGGTTAGAAGTTAAAATGAAACACAACTAGTTTTTAGTAAATGTGTCTTGAAATGAAACTAAATAAAGACTTGGTGCACTTGCTTACTTCTTGATGACATGATTATGTGTAAACATTATTATATAATAAAGTTTGGAAATACAAATATTGAGATTACAAGTATTGGATGCACAAATGTTATTGACATTACTGATATTTTGATGTTTGGGGAAGATTTAATTGGTCTAAATTGTGATATTATTAGGAAATTACATGGACGAAACTCTTTCCGATCTGAAATAGATTGTACTAAAAACCGCTAGATGCTTTTAACAATCTATGAAATACAATTATTTAGGAACTCGACGTAGGTAAAACATTCGTTAGGTTATTATTCGTTTCGATCTTCATTCTAGGAGTCATTTTTTATAGTGAATATCTACTCGTAATTTCTGTAAAGTTATGCTCTATTTTTACCGTAAAATCCGAGATTCTATTTAACTTTAAATCTCATTTCTTTTCGGACTGAAGTTGCGGCGGTCGATAATCATTTATAAAACGAATGATGTTTGTTATTAACGTCGGTGGGTCCTACATAGATCGTTGAAAACTTTTTGTCGGTCGGTCGTTTTAGAATTTTTAATAGATATTTATATTTTAAAAATTTGTCTAAATTTGTTCACATTTTCAATAGCTAAGATAAAAAAATTTGAATTATTGTCTACATAAGTTACTTATTTTATGAAAAATTTTACAGTTCCAAAACTATTTTTTCTAATTAATAAATATTAAAAACTTCAAAATAGATTAATAATTTCTACTAACAACCTGTTTTTAACAATCTATGAAATACAACTATATAGGAATTCAACATAGGTAAACACACACAATTTATTCATTTGCTAGGTTATTATTCGATTCGATTTTTGTTCTAGGAGTCGTTTTTATAGTGAATATATTTCTGTGAAATTATGTTCTATCTTTACCGTGAAATTCAGGATTCTATATAACTTTAAATCTCATTTCATTTTGGAAGTGCGGCGGTCGCTAAACTTTTATCAAACGGATAAAGTTTGTTATTAACGTCGGTGGGTCCTACATAGATCGTTAAAAACTTCTCGTTGGCCGGTCATTTTATAAATTTTTAATAAATATTTAAGTTTTAAGATATTTGTTTAAAATAACTCACATTTTTCATCTTTTAATTATTGTCTAGATAAGTTACTTATTTTATGAAAAATCTACAATTTCAAAACTATCATTTCTAGTTAATAAATAATAAATATTAAAAATAGATTAATTATTTTGTTTAATTTATATTGATAACTTAAGCTGTATTTCTAATATTTATTTTCACCTAAAACATTTGATTAAATTTAAAATAAATTTCTTTTAAACTTAAAAAGTCATTACAAAAATTTGTAAAATATTCCCAGATTGTGAGATGTTCACTGCAATATGTTGCAAAGTCGCCATGGGCCAACAGTTTGAGCTGAAAAAATCGACCTGCACAAACCGAGGAATTCGATATTAAGAACCGAGAAACATTTTTGATCGGTTCAATTCGGCAAAAAAATTATATGTATGGGAGCATTTCATAAAAAATCTGATGATCTGAGTTTTAATATTTCATAAAAAGTTGAATTTTTCGAATCTCTTGGTATATATTCATTATGATTTAAGTTTTTATTTTTTGTATATATTTATAATTTTTTATTTTTTTTTTGCATATTCACATGCTTTAGTCTAATACTCCTTTGTTTGCCTACTTTAACTTCCCAAAAATACATGACTACAATTTCACTTTTTTTTAGAAAATTCACTTTTTCTTGTGGTATATATATCTTGTACGGCTTATTTTAACCTTTTTTAAAAGAAATAAAGAATATTAACTATTTTGATTTTAGAAGTTAAACAAAACTGAAACACAACTACAACTAATATTTTGTAAGTATGTCTTAAAATAGAACTAAAATAAGAAGTAGGTGTACTTACTTACTTCTTGCTGGCATGAATAAGTGCAATGACGTTTTTACCCCTGATGATTTCCTCTCTCAACAAAACGTTACGGGAATTTGATCTGCAGCCAGTGGATCCCGCAAATTTTAACCCGCTACAGTATGGATATAAACATACATTTTTTAGATCATTTTTCTACAAATTTTGCGGGACGAGTTATATTTTTCTGCGATTTTTTATATGAATCATGCGGATCGACCCATTTCCAAGGACTAAACGTTATGATATCCAAAATTAGTATTTAGGTTTGGTGTCTGTTTATAGATAACTAAACATAATATATAATAAAACTTGGAAATACAAATATTTAGATTATAAGTATTGGCAAAAGCCCACAAAATGTAAACAGCATAAATGTCATTAACACTACCAATACATAGATGTTTGGGTAAGATTTATATGGTCCAGATTTGTGATAGTATTAGGAACTTATATAGAAGAAACTACAACTATATAGGAATTTGATGTAGGTAAACACATAATTTCTTCAGTTGTTAGGTTATTATTCATTTCGATTTTTCTTCGTTGGAGTCATTTTTATACAGTGAATACTCACCCATAATTTCTAAAAAAATATGTAAATTTGATGTAGGTAAACACATAATTTCTTCAGCTGTTAGGTTATTATTCTTTTCGATTTTTGTGGTAGAAGTCATCTTTATATAGTGAATACTTACTCGTAATTTTTATAAAAATATGTTAATTCGATGTAGGTAAACACATAGTTTCTTCAGATTTTAGGTTGTTATTCATTTCGATTTGTTCGTCGTAAGCAGGGTCGGTCCGGAGGGTAGGTCACATAGGCGGTCGCCTAGGGCATCTAATAGTTTAGGGGTATTTTTTATAGATTTTAAGATATGTTTAGGTATATTTTAGATTAAAAAAAATTTGACTAAGGCATCCAAAATAATTGTGAATGGTTAGACCGTCATCAGGGCCAGTCCAACCATTTTGGATGTCTTAGAAGAAATATTTTTTTTTACTTATATATATCAAAAAAATATTTCTATGCCTAACATATATTTTTAGACCCACAAAACAAATCTTAAAATATAAAAAATCAAATAAAAATAGTTTTATACATATAAAAATTTAAAATTTTTGAATTTAAAACATATCACTATACTAAATTTTTTTTTAGAATGTGTCTAATCAAGTGGATGCCCTACGCGACCGGCTAGGTGGTCTACCCTCAGGACCGAGCCTGTCGGCCCTGGTCGTAGGAGTCATTTTATATAGTGAATACTTACCTGTAATTTCTGTAAAAATATTATTTATCTTTACCGTGAAATCCGAGATTCTATATAACGCTTAATCTCTTTTCTTTTCGGATTAAAGTCATACGGTGATCGCAAATTCTTTATAAAAAGATAAAGTTTGTTATTGATGTTGGTGGATTTTATATAGGTTGTGATGATGATATAATATTATTGATAAAGTTTTGATAATAATATAATATTTTGTTTAAATTTAATATTATATAATACTTTTATTTAAATTTTGATTCATATTAAAATTTCAAAAGTGACCTGTCGAATTTAATTTTATATAATTATATATTTTATTAAAAATTTCAGTTTTTTCTTTTTATATTCTATTTTTATAAATTATTAAATATTTTATACTATTTTTTATAAATCCGCATATATGCAAATGATTATATAGTAAAAATAAAAAACTGATTCATAACAATTTATACATTGAAAATAATATTAAAAAGAAGAAGAGATTCTAATAAGTAAACCAGGAAACACATCATCATGATCATGTATATGAGGATTCCCTTCAACAATATAAGGATCTCCACACTTCTCACTTATTGTCTGCAATGTCTCTCCTTCTTTCACTTCATATATCTCATCACATCCTAGCCCTTGCTGCTGCACAATCTCCATAGGACCTTCCTCAGCCTCGTCGCAACAGTTCATTAGTAACATCATGGCTACAAACACTGCACAGTACCATGAGATCTTCTCTGCTATTGCCATGGAAGAAGAACTACTCTTACCCATTGAAATGAAGTTATTTAGAGAGTAATATTTGGTGAGTCTGAGAATTAGGGTTTTGTGGGGTTTGAGATATATGTAAAAGATCAGTTGTGTATGGATTAAGTTGATGATGTTGTTGTTGGAGTTGGTGTGAATATTAACAGGAGTTGAAACGGTTGAAGTGTTGTAGGTTTTTTTTTTTATGTTAGGTCACTTGTCTTTGAGTCTTGTCGGAAGATTTAGGTGCAATAAAAATAATCATAATACAATAAATTTAGATAATTTAATCTCATATGATGAGGCTCATCAAGTATATAGCATATTATGGAAATATTTGTTCTTAACTAAAACATATATTGTGTTGGCAAGCCCGGTCCAGTAGGAGTGACAAAAGAGCCATTATCCATATGCCATAAGCCCTAAAACAATTATAATATAGCCATACAAAAAATAAAATTATTATTTTTAAATTTATAAAATTAATAATGTAAAAAATTCTGTATGTAAGATTGGTACACATCTAGTATATTTTAAAATTTGTGAGGCGCTAGTTCGGAGTTTAGAATATAATTAGTGTTTAGCAAAAAAAATAATACTGAAAACCTAAATGGATATTAGTTTTGAAGTTTTATTTTTTAATATATATATATATATATATATATATATA
>KE158859.1:81245-114876 GCA_000411055.1 Leavenworthia alabamica | reverse complement strand
GTTTGCTGAGACTGATCCACATCTATATGTGAGTGACCTCATAGATAATTCAACAAAGCATTGGAAAGTGGATCGGCTTAAGGAGTTGTTTGAACCACATGATGTATCTTTGGTTCTTTCGATTCGACCGTCTGTTGTATTTTCTAATGATTCCTATAGTTGGTCTTATACTAAGTCTGGTAACTATACGGTTAGATCCGGATATTGGGTGGCTACATCCATACCGAGAGGAGATTGTGTCCTCCCTGTTCAGGGACCAAGTGTCAAAGCACTACAGGCTCAATCGTGGAAACTTCCTACCTCGAACAAACTTATGCACTTTGTGTGGCAGATAATTTCTGGATGTGTCCTAGCAAGCCAACGCTTGATGGATAAACACATCGGTAGAGATAGGTCATGTTGGAGATGTGGAGCAGGGAATGAAACAATTAATCACATATTTTTCGAATGCCCACCTGCAATCCAAACTTGGGCACTATCTATGATCCCTACAGATCCACTGACGTTTCCATCAGAGTCGCTGTATACCAATATGGATTATCTATTTTCTTGCTCTAGAGGGGAAGGCGGAAAATACAACCTTTTCCCAGAGATCTCTTGGATCCTTTGGTACATTTGGAAAGCAAGGAATGCGAAATATTTTGAAAATATTGATATTTTGCCGACAAAGACGCTGGAGGTGGCGATGAGGGAAGCATCACTATTTAGGACATCTAATATCATGGATCACCGTCTTGTTACTGCACCTATTACACAGTATGAGGGCGTGGAGAATGATGCGGTTCTTATTTGTTACTTAGATGGGTCTTGGGCGAAGGACAACACTCTTAGTGGACATGGGTGGACGCTATTATGTCGGGATAAATTATTGCTTATGGGGTTAAAGAGTATTCGTAGAAGTCGCACTCCTTTGCATGCAGAATTTNTCTTGGATCCTTTGGTACATTTGGAAAGCAAGGAATGCGAAATATTTTGAAAATATTGATATTTTGCCGACAAAGACGCTGGAGGTGGCGATGAGGGAAGCATCACTATTTAGGACATCTAATATCATGGATCACCGTCTTGTTACTGCACCTATTACACAGTATGAGGGCGTGGAGAATGATGCGGTTCTTATTTGTTACTTAGATGGGTCTTGGGCGAAGGACAACACTCTTAGTGGACATGGGTGGACGCTATTATGTCGGGATAAATTATTGCTTATGGGGTTAAAGAGTATTCGTAGAAGTCGCACTCCTTTGCATGCAGAATTTGACTCACTATTATGGGCAATGGAACATTTAAGCAAGAATGGATATTTGGAGGTTTCTTTTCGTACGGATTGCACATACTTGATTCAAATTCTTGAAGATCCGAATGAATGGCCGGAATTTACATCTGAATTGGAAAGCTTCAATTATTTCCGGGGGTTATTTATCACTTTTTCAATAGTTTATGTGACTAGATTATCTAATGTTAGTGCAGATTTGCTCGCTAAACGAGCTCGTACACGTGGTGTACTTTTCACTTATGTAAACTCGTTATCACCGGATTGGTTTTCTTTGGAGGAAAACCGTATCCTAAAGCTTTAATAAAAAGTTTTTTTGAGTCGAAAAAAAAAAAAAAATTAATCTCAAAATTAATTAGTTAAAATAATCACATATTTTAGGTAAAGGTTGGCGCTTCTAGTGATTGGCGTTTGGTAAGTAGTTTCTCAATATTCTTCATGTTTTCACATGTCACGACAAACTTAAGACATACCTAATTTTATATTCTTATTCATACCAACGTAATTTTCTTACGGTTCTTTGGGTTCTCAATTATTTGTCTAATCTCATGATTAATATAATCTATGTGAATAATTGATTTTAAGTCGCAATTATATAATGGATGTTTAAAAAAAATATATATAACAAAGATTTTTTATAAATTAAAGGATCGTTTTTGAACATTATCTATGTACTTAAAATAAAGTACTAAGTCATTACATAAAGTAACTGCTTAAAAAAAAGTACAAAACATGAGGAGACAATAACATCGAGTCACGAATATTATAAAATCAAAATGTGGCCCACATTTTTTCTCCTTTGTTTTTTTTGCTCTCTTGGATTAGTAAGCACCGTCACATAAGCTCCGTGTGCGTCCACTGAAAGACACACGTGCATTCATCAAAAGATGCCACGTGTCAAATATGGTCGGCGTTGTGTTTTGTTCAGCCCACAACTTGCGGCTAGTCAGTCGCCTCTCGATGACGTGGCAGCTTCCCTCATTGGATTCTTTTTCGTGTTTTCGTCTCTTTTCTCCAAATTTTTTATTATTTTATTTTTTATTTTTTATTTTTATTGTTTTCATTTCAATACTTGTGTATGTTTATGTATAGTGAATCCTTAAGATTATATTATAAAGCAAACCATTAATATATAAAAAGACTTTTACAAATATTTGTTCTATCGGTTGATATTAACTTAAAACAAATGTTAATTTGAGGCTAATTATTTGGTTTGATATGTAGATTTCCTATTATTTGATAATTAATCACAACAAGAGTTTGGGAAATTTATTTTATTTGAGAAGGTTCCAAGAAAGAAGACAATGAATACTTTTATTATTTTAATTTAAAAAAATTAGGAAACATACAAGAAATTTACATCGGCATGTATAAACCATATAAGATCTTGGATTATACTAATATATTATATTCGTGTTGTATTATTTATTATCGGTACTCCAATTGTATTATATGGCTATTTATGTGATTTGATGAGATATGGGCAGGTAGAAAGAAGCACGTTCGATTTCAATTTATGTGGAGGATACAATACAAGCTACCAAATATTTAATATATACATGTGAATTATTGAAACAAAATATTGGTAGATGTCAAAAAAAAAGTGAGTGAGTTTGACTTATGTTAGACAATATGTCTCCATATGTATCTTAAAATTGGATCGTGTCGCTCGATTTGTAGCTCTCGTCCATGCTCTTGCACGACAGAAACATTCATATTTTACCCACATTCACGCATATCAACATTTAAGTGATTATGTGATAAGATGGAAATGTTGTTTTGTGTTATTATAGTTTTCTTTCACGGCAATAGATAAATCATAATCCGCACATCCATTATAATAAATACTTCAAATTAAAAATATACACTCTTTTTTTAACATAATGTGTCTGTGCGGCACCGAATACAATAACACATCACCATTTAGAACATATCTATATTATTACAAAGATTTTGAGACAATACCTATAGTAAATGCAGGTCTCGGTCATTTTGTGCGTGTGTTAAATGAACTCTGCCAAAATTGTGTTAGCAAAGCATCCAAATTCCATTTCCCTTTGTATTCTTACTTTTTAAAAGGTGTAAATTAAATCTCAAAGTATTGACATTGTGTTTTAATTGGAGATTTTTTTATGGTTAAAGATTCGGCTGTACATTAATGTTGACTGGTTGGTAATACATTGGGATAACATAATTTGAAGGATATAATATGAAAACTTTTTTTAGAAGGAATATAATATATAATTATATTAAGTTAATTCAAGTGTATGTCTTTGTCTTCTATTAACTTGATCCTGTAAAACTCATCAGTTATATTTCACATTTACTTGTTCTTAAAACATATATTTAACGAGATTTGACATGGTTAGTAATGACAAATGTAATCATTTTTGAAAATACATAAAAGACAAACATAGTTCTTTACATTATTATTACAAATTTGCAAACTTCGTTCGATAATGTAGTGTCATTTTCTTTGGAACAAACATCTAATTCAAAACCAATTTTTGTTACATTTCATTTTATTTTATATTATATATTACGAGAATGGTAGAAAAACAATGAAAATACTCTAACCGTAACTTCAAATAGCCCAATTCCAGAGACTGTGTTGGTCCAACACTAAGGTTTGGTTTGATCAATGTTCTTGCTTAGCTCTTCTAGCTTCTTGAACCTCAATTTCTCGCTTTCTCCCTCCAACTGTGCAAGTTCATTTAACAAAATAAAACCTCGAAACCGTCACAAGAATACAATCAAAGTGAATACAATGCAAAGCACCCAAACAAACACATGATTGGGCGTTGCTTAAATGGAAATCATTGAACTAACCTCCTGTAGCTTGGTGATCAGCTCTACCTTCTCCTTATTCTTTTCATTGAATGCTTCAAGAGCGTCTTTGTACTCTGTTTCCTGCACATTTCAAAACAAAAAGATTAGAATCCTAAGAATCCTGAACACATTCCGATAATATCAAATCCGTATGATACATTGAGCCATCTTGGAAAGAAGATATGAAGCATTTACTCTCTTAAAGCAGTGTTTAGCTACAACCTTATCTTAGTTCTTAGCATTCCAGATAAAAAGAAGAAGCATTATAATAATTCTTAAAAGCAAAACATAAACCTTTTTCTGAACTGTATGTCCCAATGGCTTTAACTCTTTATCAAGAGAATCAATCTTCTTCCGAACCATAGTAACTTCCTTCCTCATGGGATCACCAAAACCTTCAAGTTCCTGTGATGCATTTAACCATCAAACATCATCCACAATTAAGGTTAAAGCTTTATCCATAGCTTCTATCTATATAAGATAACTATGAAACTCCAACCATTTTTAACTATAACCTAGAAACTGAAAAACCCTAAAAACTTACCAAATCCAGCTTCTAATTTAACAACACTTAACTACTAAATCTGAAAACGAAGTTGAATTTTCTCTTACCCATGAGTTATTGATCTAGTTTACACTATAATCAAATTTAAAAGCANTGCGTCGTCTCTGTCGGCAACATCTTTTTCCTTCTTCTAGAGATTCTGCTTTTTAGCCGTTTATCTGATGCGATCTACGATGACCGTTGGACTTTTTTAATCCTAATAATGGAAGCAAAAAGAGTCTCACTGTCTAAACCGGAACTATTTTTCGTACCATATAAGATCAAACCGGCATCTTAATACAATTAGTGCTAGGGCTCGGTATTAATAATTTGGTTCGATCCCTAATCCAAAACAGCGGATATCTGAATATGAATAGTGAAAATACTTATTCGGATTTAGAGAATGACTTTTGAAAAAATCTCGCGGATAGATATATTTTAAAAAACCGGATCTTATTTAGATGGACAATTGAAATGTAGATCCAGATTCGGATGATCCTAAAATCTGAGAAACGGATCCGGTTATCGTTGTAATTGGACTGTCGTTGACCGTCTAAGATCCGGTTATCGTAACGTGTTTGCTTAATAAAGTGCTACATTCCCTGTTTAGTATTTTAGATATTTTCATTACCAGACTTTACATTCTGGGTGAACCGACCTTGTTTACATCATTTGCTCTTTAAAGGGAACACACATTTTTCACACATGCTTCTCTGATTAGGATTTTGGATCCAAAAGCTGGAAGTTTTAATCATCGTTTGCTAAAGCGTAAACCACTGCGGTTCTACACGGTGCATAGACCATGAACGAGCAAGATCTTCCGTCGTATGAGCCATCCTGTATTGGCATGATTGGTTAAGTCAAGATATTGGAACAGTCACAAATGAATGTAAACTTTTACTCGAATAGTTCTACTTTTCTTACATAAGTAAAATACTCTGCTTTGCGATCGAGCCTATTGAATCCACCAAAGAGAGGATCGTCCGAGTCTAATACGATCTGAAATGATGAAAATTAAAAAGATATCAGATTCTATCTTCATAAACAATGCCAAGGTCTCGATTGTTCCCAAAAGAAGTGTTAGATGAGTATACCTTATATTTCCCAGGCTTGGAGCAACCAATACGGTAATCAAAGTAGCTGCTGGTCCAGTGAAAGTTGAAGACGAAGACGAGATCACCTCTTTCGAATACTATTACTCTATCTCCTTCGTCTTTTCGTGAAATAAATTGGTGATCCGAAGTCATAAACTGCTCAATGTAAAACCAGAATAAAGCTAATATTTAATTGATGAGTATTTACAAAGATATTAAGATGGAGACTTACACTATATTTCTCTTCAACATGTTGCATTGCCACATCAAATTCTTGAAGTCCCTTGTATCTGAGATAATCCGCATCTCCCTATATATATATATGAACTATTCTTAATCAGAGCACATAATCTTGTATTTGGCCAAAATCTAACAACTTACAAGATCAAATCTACGTCGGCATTTGTCATAACTGAAATTGTTTCCAGGAATCACACTGCCATCAGAAAGACGTTGCTCGCCTCTAGGAAAATCAATCCATTCTGAGGAGAAGATGAAAAATATGAACTTTCAAAAATCATTTTGTAGAAAAAAGTAAATCTTAGTTGATATAGTAGTAGTTTACCTGGATGTCCAAATTCATTCCCCATAAAATTTAAGTAACCTTCACCACCTAATCCCATAGTTATAAGCCTAATCATTTTATGCAATGCTATTCCTCTATCAATAAGAGGTGTTGATGGTCTGTCTAATGCCATGAAATCATACATATCCTGGATACGATCAAACACTCCATTCACATTATTCATGTGTAAGAATTAATTTGATAAATATAGAAAATTTATAATGTTTTCTAAGCTATACCTTGTCCATTAACCAGAAGGCAATTGTCTTATCACCGACAAGAGCTTGATCATGACTTTCAGCGTAGGAAATACACTTCTCTGACCATCTTCTGTTGGTAAGTGTGTAAATGATGTCCCCCATTTTCCAGTCTTCATCTCTCTTCCTTCACAGCATAACAAGAACAAGATTGAGATGAAACTCATTTCATCAAACACTAAAGCAGATGCAACTTTAATGAAACACACTTGAGAATTTCTATCCACTTATCAGCTATGGCCATGTGTAAACGGTAGTCAAATCCAACGCCACCATCTTGGACTGGAATACAGAATGTTGGCATACCACTAACCTGAAATCAAACCATCTAATAAGCATAAACCACAAAACAGCCAGCACCAAAAACAGATACCAACTTTCACTTGTCATGATTAAACCATATGTTGAATGTATCCCTTATGGACAACTTTTCTTGTTAGGAATTATCTTAGATTATTATATTTTTTTTATTCAAAAGTTATATCAGATTCTTGGTGATAGAAAAGACATTTAGAAAAACTTACATCTTCACCAACAGTAATCGCTTCAGGGTAGAGCCCATGGATCATATCATTTACCAGCATAAGATAAGTCACAGCATCCACATCAGTTTCCAATCCAAAGTACTCGGTGTAATTTCCGGTAAATCCAACCTATCCAAAACCCAAAAAATGTAAAGTCAACCGACTGATGCAAACATGCATAAAACCTGACCATGATGAGGTTGTAGTACCGAGAGTCCATGATGAGTATACATCATTGAAGTAACACCATCAAATCTAAATCCATCAAATTTGTATTCTTCAAGCCACCACCGTGCATTTGAAAGGAGATACCGTAATACCTATTAGAAAAAGAGACTGTTGGAACTGATATTGCTCAAGGAGGTTGTCTGTTAACATTATTTTTGATTAAAATTCAGGAAGAAGCTACATACTTCCCAGCTCCCATAATTGAAAAGACGTGAGTCCCACATCCAATGGTAACCCCGAGGTCCAGAATGGAAATAGTGAGCATCAGTTCCGTCAAACATGTTCAGTCCATCCAATGTATTTTTTGAAGCATGGCTGCACAGGTTAGAGAGTCACAACGTTAGATGACTTGTAAATGACCATAAGTGGATCTGATTGTCTGCTTTCATTAAGACCTTCACTACCTATGAACGATATCCATCAGAACGAGAAGGCCCAACTCATGGGCTTTATCTATTAGTGATTTTAGTTCCTCAGGAGTCCCACAACGACTGCTAGGGGCAAAAAAGTTTGTGACGTGGTACCTGCATTCATAATAGAAAAGTAGAAACAACAATAAGAACTGAGATTCTTATACTCCTATTTGCCTGAAGAAACAGATAGCATCATGGCAAAAATGCGTAGATCTCATTCAGGTTAAAAGAATACCCAAAGCTAGCATAATATGAATGTTCTTGTATAGCCATGATTTGAACAGCATTATAGCCAAGCCTTTTGATACGTGGAAGAACATCATCTCTGAAGTTAGCATAGGTATTGATCATTGGTTCCTGCAAAACAAGTACACTATCATCATTCATGTGACATAGATAAATATCCAGAAAATAGGGAAAAAAATACTGAACAAATAAACAAAGTGTGGCATATTTTTTATAAAAATACAGTGCGGCATATTGATGTGATAAAGAAGTTTGGTATGCAGACGCTAAGGACTAAATCATAATTATCAAGTCGAAGAGGCCGACACATACCTTGCTACTCATGCCAACATGTGCTTCATAAATCCTCAGCGACTTAGGCCTCTTTGGTTGAGGTTGTTTAAATACATACTTCTCCTGAAAAGAAATTTGGAACCATTGAATGAACAACCAAAAGTATCTGTTGATGTTAATAGCAATATTAACAATAAACTGTAAGCATACATTAAATGGGCTGTAGCATATGTTTACTCATTGTTCATTGTTCAGACCAGCATGAACTCAACTGTTTTCCACAAGATAACTATTCAAAAGACTGCAGAACCCTACCTCGTCTGGAGGATCATAGTATATGCCATTGAATGGGATTTCACCTGGAGCTTGCACCGAGAACTTGATCCAAGCAGGAATTGAGTCTTTAATGCCAGATGGTGTATCCATACGAATCTGGAGTTCAGTGCATCAGCAATCACTTATTATCATTATGTTATGTCTCAAAAACTTCCAACCAAATATATATTGACTCATTACGATTTTAACCACATGTATAAAAATAACAAGCAGAACATTTCTTAAGGAAGCCTAGATGCCCCCCATACTAATATACATCTTTTTGCATTCCTAAGAAGATGACCAGATCATCAAAGGTTCACTCTTTTCTATATCTGATACTAGATATAAGTTTTAAGCATATGCAGCAAAAAATTGTATCTTTCTGTGCACAATATAAAAAAGATTGCTTGCAACAGTGAGACCACCTGTTTAAGGTAACACATGCAATAGTTAGTGGAGACAGAAACAAATGAATGAAGCGACTTGCTAGTTACCTTTACACGTGAACCATGAGGAATTGCAGGCAAACCATCACTGTTGTTGGGCAAAAAGATCTCCCAAACACCAAATTCATTCTGTAAACGATTTGATGAAATAAGTTCATTGATGAAATAAATGAACTTACCAAGCATAAGGAAGCAAAGTAGTCAGTGGGACATACCCGAGTCATGATATCTGCGTTAGGATTCCAGTTGTTGAAATCTCCAATAAGTGATGCAGACTGAAACAGGCGAGGACAGAAGTTTAAAAAAACAACCAAAAGTAGTTATAAAATATGCATAGGCACAACAGAAAAACACATACAATCAAGAAGTACAAGTTGCCATATAGATGCGACTAACATGCTAAACTCCTACATACAAACCAATCACTTCCACATGAGACATGTTTCAGAAAGACTAACAATGATCAGATCTTCCAAGGTTTGGGAGCAAGATTTAAAAGTTAATCCTCACATCACCAGCTATAGCACTTAGTAATTAGTATACAGTCATCAATGAAGGAAATTAGAATAACACTTATAATTTTCAAGAGTAAAACTAGAAGAAACAAACCTTAGCTCCAGGCGCCCACTCTCTATATGTTATACCAGCATCACTGAAATTGTGATAAAAAAATTAGAAACAGAATGATTATATAACCACTCTCTATATGTTATTCTGGTATAGCCACCCATTCACATACTGCTAAGAGGCCCGGTACATTCCTCCTAGAACTACCATTAGTGAATTGTATAATATGCTGTTGATGAAATGATATCAAAGTGACACTGCAGCCCTAATATGGTATAGCTGAAACAAGACTAGTTTATATGTAACTTTTATTAAAAGATATATAGACACCAAATATACAATTATGATCCCTTAGTTGCAAAGTCTAGCCAAATATATACCGACAGCTTAAACTTGGTAATCTACTGAAAAACTATTGGTGGTAGCAAATAGTTACCTGCGCGAAAATCCTAACTTTTCATAGCCACGAGAGAATGCCTCCAGACCACCCTCATACTTGTCTATTTCCTCACGCAATCTTTTATACTGTCCATAACTGTTGCCAACAAAATGCAGGAAACTTAAACGGAATCAAAAGTAATAACAACGTCTAGCCCAGCTACAAACTTCTAAATCAAATGTGAGAATATCCTTCGATAAGTTAGATTTGAAGGCTTACATAATAAATCTAAAGGAGGTATAGTACAACGAAACAACTTGAAACAGGTAGGCCAAAATATTTATACCGGTAATCAAGATGATTCCTGTAACTTAGCAACATGGGATCGATCTCATATATTTTCTTCCCAATACCAGGTGGGGGGACAGTTCTTGGTTTCACCCCTCTCTCCTTGACGACTTTTGAATCATTGTAAACAGACGCTTGGTCTTCAGTTCTTACAGCCTGATTCACGTCCATTGTTTGAATTTCTAGATCAAATCCCTACAAAAAGAAAACAAATTGGTTCCAAAGTGTTAAAATATCTAAAAATTTGTAATGCGTAGAAGGTTAACCTTTAACATTTATCCCTTGCATATAAAATAATTCACTGATGAAATAGCACAGATGAAAAGAAAATCAACCTGAGTTTCTTCTGAAAAACTACTGTGACCTTGTAGCTCATCAGTCACCAATGAAGCACCTTCATCAAGATTATCAGGTACTAAGACTTTCTCTGACGCAGCTATAGCTGGTAACGAAGAATCAAACTCGGCAGATTTTTTCCCAGCAAAGATCTTCCCTACAGGCATGGATCTAATCAAGTTATCCGGACAAGAAAGACTAAAAGCAGCAACCATTATTTGCTAAAAAAATATTTCAAAAATTTCCACAATCACAAATGTTTCTGCATCTACTCAAATGTGATCATAGCAAGCATTTTCCTAACAGCTGATTTACAATAGCAGCTGAAAAGCAGCTGATCTCACTCCTAGACTTGATCGTACTAAGACATTTAGAACAGTGCCAAGCGAATCAATCTAGTTCATGAAATCAATCAAGTGTACTCAGTACAAAAACGGCGTCTCAGAGCAAATCAAAGGAAAAGGAAAAAGCGTACGAGAGAGAGGTTGTTTCTTCAGGAACAAAGAGACGCTAGAATTTCCATTAAAGCCAGTGTTGAGAGGTCGCGCAGAGGAAGAAGGAAGAGGGAAGAGTGGAGTAACAGACACTGCGTGAATCACCACCATAGAGAGAGCAGAGATCTGGAAGAAGAATAAGGAAATCAAATAGATGGCGGTTTAGCTAATTTTGTGATTACCAAAGGAAGTGATTGCTTAAAGATCAGTGTGAAGTAGGGTCCACCAGAATCGCAATTCCCAATCGTCCATTTTCACTTTCCCTTCATACAATATTTTTAAAATTATTAGTATTATTTATATTTGTAAATTTAACGGTCCGAAATTTATTTTGAAAAAAAATCTCTGGGCCACGAAACCATCATAGCATACCACGTCAGAGATGATCTATTTCTTTGCGTGACAAATGCATTCACGAGACGAGATAGTGTTCGCAAAGCATATACCGTTTTGAGACTATATTCAACAACTTGCTAGGCAACAAATTACCAAACGTTACAAACTTACAATACCATAAATAGATCTTTAACGTACGTTAAACCCAAAAATGATACGTTTAAACAAGACGAAAATAAATAAAAATTCATTATAAACCCAAAAATGTCTCTGTAACAAAAAAAATGAATCTGTAACTTACGAGACGAGCAAGAGTTCTGTGACAGGCTTAAGTAACATGTAAGCTTCTTCATCTCCCTCTAGAATAACTCAAACTCAAGGTGTTCCCCAACTGCCTTGCACTCCAAGTAATTACTTTTCTCTTCATGATTAGGAACTCCATAGTCATAAAATTCCGGAAGCTCAGGAGGAATCGCACACCTGATCAACGCCCAGTTCAAACCTTCAAAAAACGTGTGCCGTTTTATCTCCGCCGCTCCCTTCTGTGTCCCTAAACGGTTCTCAGGTTCCTTTACCAACAAGCCTCTTATAAGATCCTTAGCTTGGAAACTCACATTAGGGTTATCAGGAAACTTCAAGCTCTGAAGAACTACATTAGCTATAGTCTCTTCATTAGTAGCCCCTTTGAATGGAGTTCTCCCATAAAGCAGCTCATATAGAAAGATCCCAAACGTCCACCAGTCAACCGCTGCACCATGACCTTCACCTTTAATGATCTCAGGCGCAAGATACTCATGTGTCCCGACAAAAGAGTTTGATCTCGCATCTGTTGGTTCTGCCACAAGCTGAGGTAATGATTTGAACCGTGCGATTAGGTCAGATTTCTTGAGTTTCTTCATCATTGTGCGGTGTTCCTTGCTTTTTTTCTTGGTTCCAGATCCACTTGAGAGTTTAGGGCGGAAACAAGATGGCTCGATGCAGTTAGATCCAATGCGGCTACCAGAAGAGAGTTTCATTGTATCCGCGTGGAATGGAGATGACGAGTTTAGAAGCGTTGGACTCACAGTACACCTTAGGGAGAGATCAAAATCTGTCACCATAATGTGTCCATCCTCACGTACTAAAATGTTCTCTGGCTTCAAATCGCGGTATATAACCCCGAGCATATGCAAATACTCCAATGCAAGAAGCACCTCCGCAACATAGAACCTGTTAAAGAATCATCACTAATCATAAAACATAATAGTTACACCGTTATATTGGGAAAAAAAGTAAAGTACCTAGCCGCTGGCTCAGGAAACGACCTCCCAGGTTGCTTCTGCCTAAAGACATGTAAATCGCCTCCCGGACAACATTCCATTACCAAACACGATAAGTGATCAGACGTGAAGTGAGCATACAATGTCGGAAGAAATGGGTGATCGAGCATTTTGAGAATATCTTTCTCGGTTTGAGCCCTAGACATCTTGTTCCTTCTCTCCAAGAATTCATTATCCATCACTTTTATAGCGAACAAGCAGTTAGTTCCTGTGAGCTCAGCGAGATAGACTGTTCCTATATCTCCACAGCCGAGTTTCTTCAGAAGATTGAAATGCCTCAGACCCAATGAACCAAGCCCATGTTGTGCCCTTATATGCTGAATAGCTTCCCATCTCACATCCTTAGACATATGAGGTCTGTTTCCAAAGCTAGACCTTGTCATTATATTATTGCTCTGTTTTTGTTCTTCCTCGCTGATACTTGAACTGTTGTATGTTATACATTCTTTGCCTTTGTTTTCGATTTCTGAGTTCTCGTTAACATCTTCAATGGCTGCTCCTTCAAAGCTCATGACCTTGTTTGGAGGACTATCTGGATTCATTACAACAGATTTCTCACTAATTGAACCAATTTCCACACTCTCTTCCGACATAAATACAGAACCTTTCTGATCAACATCTCTGCCAGTGTCAGGTATAGAATCCTCAGTGATCTCATTGTTTCCGTATTCAGAAACATCTTCAGTGTTTCTATTACGGAATGCAGATGTTAAAGAAAGCTGAGACTTCTCTGAATTCATCAAATCCAGAGAGCTTCTTATCTTATCAAGTTTGGTCTCTGCATTAGCACTGATCTCATGAGAGCTCTCATAGCTTGAGCTGGAGAAATCAGAAACCAATTCATCTAAACAACCTTCTTTAACCTGTGGGTCCAGATCAAGATCTGCTTCTACAAGTGAATCTTCAGAGGGTTCTTCTTTAGCTGCAGTGTTTTTCAAAGAGAAATGACATCTATGGCAGAGAAGTTCCTTTGCAATGGGATCATAGAAGCCATCTACTTCATCATACACATTTGTAGCCTTCTTCTTCAAGGAACATTTGTTCCTTATTGCTGGTTTAGGTCCTCCTCCTCTTGGAATGGTTTTGGTTGACTTAGCCACTCTCTTGCCATTAACTATGGTAGAACTTGGTGTACTAGCATACAACAACCTCACTTTTCTAACTGATTTCAGTCCAACCACAGTCTTATTGTTCCTTGCTCCAGGGGATGATGAACCGAAGAAGCTCTGTTTCTCTATTCTCAATTCTTGGTCATCAAGAGACCAATTCTTGTGTTGATTTAGTATTGTCATGTCATCGCCATACCTCTTTGATGTCTGAGAGTTTTGACTCGAAGAATGTATCTTGAGAAGACGAAGCTGCTNTTTGTTGGCTCCATTTCCTGGTTCAACCAAAACCGAACCATAAACTGACCCTCCAATACTACTAGTCTTAGGAGTTCTTTTACTAGCTCCTACAGTTTCTGATGCCTTAGAGACATTTAAATCTATCAAACCCTGTTTTGANCAAAGCGCTTCTCTGTAAAGGAGTGTTGTTTCTACTGCTACTAGTTGCACCAATTTGGTAAGAAGGAATCATTCCAGATGTTCGAATACTTATAGACTCGAAAAGTTGGTTAATATCATCTTCTAGTGAACCTCTATAACCTAGTTTTAGTACCGGTCGCTCAAGATCCTTATCGTCAACAAGGCTTGATCTAGAATATGGAATAGCTGTTGATTTAGCCGAGTAAAGAATCGAGTTTTGATGGTCTTCTTTATCTTCAACAATTTCACACTTGCCGGCAAATGAACCCATAACATTAAAGGTCAGTCACAGAGCATTTTAGTAACCGAGGAATCTAAACCGGTAGATACATCTTTTGATACTGCACTAACCTGAAGAAAACAGAGACTCATAAAAACAGAGCAATATGGAAGAACATAATAATAATAATCAATTTTACACATTTTTGAACAATCTAGTTCCACAATGTCCACAACTGGAGATGGTTCTTAGTTTGACATTTATAGGTTCATGCCATAGTTCTAAATCGATCACATCAAACTAATCCAAAACAAAACACAAAACTTAATGAAGAATATGCTACTCTAGTTTCATCATGTTGAGTCATCTATGAACAAGAATGAAGAAAGTACCTGGAGAGACTATAGAAGAACCCTACGAAGATAATTGACGAAGCAGAGAGACGAAAAAAACTGTTGCTTTCTTCTTCTGTATCTTCTCACAAGGATTCTTCTGCATTTCTCTGGGCTGTTTGAAAAGCAAAAGATGGGACCCACATTATAGGTTTGTGGGTCTCATGTATGTAAACAACAAAATTAATATTTATTTTGATTTATTCGATGGAGCCTATTGACATGTTGATCACTACTATTTTTTTTGCGTTACATATCGTTGACATATGTCTTTGAATTTTAACTCTTAAACAAAAAGTTTTATCTGTATCTTCTATATTCCATTACACTATAAATCTAGAAATATAATTTAATGCATATCACTTCGCTCGAGGAGAATTATAAATGTTTTCTCTATTGAATATTCAAATGTTAAAAACAATACTCCTAACCATAAAGTTTAGATTTTCTTAACGCTAAGCTGACTTTAAAACCATATTATCATTTTAAAGCATGTTAGGGTTTCCTGAAAGCTAAAAATGTTCGCAAATCCAGGAAGATCGACAATACAGTAATACTCTAGTATACTTTTCTATTGATTAGAGTGATCATGACGTTTTACCAGATGCTAGGTGTATACGGGAAAACTGGAGACGACTGTGGAAGGTGGCCCTTAATTATGTTTTTTTTTTGTAATGTACAAAACCAAAATAAAAGGAACGGACTCAGGTGGCTACAGTTATTAAAATTGCACTAAATCGACCATTCTTGCAATTCAAGTAACTTATATGGTCCTACGATACATTAATATACACCCTAACTGAGGACAATTTACTATATGTATTTCCTTTTTTTTGTCCCTGGCGAAAACAAGTTACAACAAAATAAATAGAAGAGATGATAAAACTCAACCACTTCTCTTCTCTGCAGAGAAAACATTGTTACAATGGTGCATGTGTGGATCCACCACTATCCCCAGCCACTGAATCAGGTCCAGTCAGTCACCTGTAACAACCTTAGAACTAGCTTCGGGTTCACTGTTTCCACCTATCAATTAGTAAATATGATTTTTTTCAGTTTCATTGGGTTGATCTAACCAAAGCCCTCGAGCTTGGAGTTATCTAAGTAAAGTTGCTCATAAGTGGTGAAAGTATATCGTGATTCAGATTGGATCTCTATTTCGATTTTCGAAACAAGTGCACAAAGATCGACTATGTATCTACTTATGAACTTACTTCCGTTCTCTACCATGAATAGGAAACTATAAACTGAGTAGCATTGACATTTGTGCAATATAAGATGTTCCAAAGCTTTTCATAGGAAATAAAAGTTCCAGATTGATTAGAGTAACTAACCTGATTGAACTGAAGGGGCCACAGCTGATGAAGTTGAGGCTCCTCTCTTCATTTTTGGCTGCGATTGTCACAAACAGTTTCTAACTTCAATATTAGAGGCTTTTAACAAAACTTCAATATTAAGCAACAACTTTAAGAAAATAAGTTTTTAAATGAATATGACTGTTGTAGTCTACAAATCATAACCTAGGTGAGAAGGTTTTACAAGCAGGTAATAAACTAAAGACAAATAATGAGCAGACTAGTAGTTCATACCTTGGTATTTTCTTCCATATATTTTATGACCTGAGAGATGCTTCCACAATGTCCATGAAACAGCGTGTAAGCCCACCAAAGAAGCTTCCTTGGGATGCTTACATCGATGAAGGCAACTCCTTCACTGCCTGGAAGATGTTCTCCTGCTGTTGCAAGCCGAGGCAGTGTGAAATATAGGTTGATTTCAAAAGGAGGTGTCACAGAAACAGTTTCTCGGAAGAAATTGTAACAACTTTTAAGTAAAGAATTAGCCATCTCCAGATTTTCTTCCACAACTTTATTGGAAATCAGTACGTTCTTTATCTTGGACAGAACAGGGCTCCATTTTGCCTCAAGCATTTGGGATTCTGAGGGATCCTCGAACGATGAACTCCAGAATTCTGACTGGAGATCAACACAAAGCACCTGTCTGTTTTCCATATAACCTAGTGATGGATTTATAGCTTCACTTTCTGCTGGGGATACTTGCTGCAAGGGGGTTATCAAGGCCAAGCTTATTATCAGAGCTCGGCACCAAGCAAGTGAAGCATGTCTCCCAACTTTAGCTGAATAACTATTAGACAACTTTGGATTCTTGAAACGCTTTCGAATCTTTTCATTTATGGTTTCCAGGGTCTCAATCTTGTTGTCTAGTTCAAGAGATACGATGTATTGATGTAGAAATCTGCACAAAGAAACATCATTATCGGAGAGAAAAAAATCCAATGGCCAGGCTGAAATAAACTCATGCCTCATGCAAAATAGATTACCTATATAAACTGCTCTCTGAGGTTTCTGGACCTCTTGTTTCAGGACAATTGCATATGTCTGGCCATATGATTCCTTGTTCTATAAAGACGGAAAATATTTTCTCTAACTGAGAATCAGGGTTGATTTTTGCTCCTGTAGAATCAACCCGATTCATCGAGGACACCAGTGCATTTATGTATCTTCTCATTGCAATTGGTACAAGGTCTTCAATGCATAGAGAGAACTGAGTTCAAAATTTGTGGAGTGAGACATTAGCATTTAGCAAAATATGTTCAGCTTATTACAAATTGATGATGACAGAGCATGTAAAGAGCATCAGAAATAACTATAATCTACCAAGTCAAGACTTTCATAATGCAACAGCCATTGGATCATCACCACCGTTTCATGCAATAGAAATCTAGTGGTTACTATATGATAGTATTCAAACACTAAATGCCAAATGTGACAACCAGAAGTCAAAGCCCGACTTACAATCATTTATTTTCGTATTAATAAGACCAAATTCCATGTCATGTATGAAAAACTGATTAGTAAGGAAACCAGCCAAGTCTATTATAAATGGTCAACTCCTTACCCTCTTATCTGATCGAAGAGAATTAAAAGCTCGTTCTAGTGTGTTGGCATCTCCAGTTTCCTCCAATAATTTTAAATAAAACAGTAAGTATTTGCGGATACAAGTAATGAATTTCCGTGAACTTTCTGGCAGGTTAACTTCAAGAGCCTTCTTGTTCCCAGCCAAACCTGGAGTTTTCCGCCTACACAGAAAGAGAAGAAACATAAACATGAAATATTCCCAATCATATCGGTGAAGCTAAATTTAAATGACTGTATCAGATAGTCATCCATTTTTATCATATTGTTTCTCAGAAGGTTTAACCATTGTGAGATGATATCGTCAGTATTAAAGCAAATTAAGAATGTGTCTGCACCTCCCCTTTTTAACCATGCCATCAATCTCCCACATATTGATCGTAAAACTTGACCGGGATGATTTGAAACAAAAAGAAAGTTCTTCTTTTGCTCTTTGCAGATCACTGCTCCCACCCCTTCTATACAGCCCTTGGGAAAGCATGTATCTCGCCTTATGAAAATGTTTAAGATCTCCTTCGACACAGACTCCCAGTGCAGAAAGGCTGTCGTTATAGAGCATATGCCATACTCCTTCCATCTGAATTGATCCCTCTCCAGTTTTAGCATAACTTGCTTCCAAGTTTCGATCTTGAGCTTCTTCAAGTGTACGAGAGGATCCAAAAGTTGTTGTACCAATGATTGCCAAAGCAGTATCCTTTATAGTTTCATCAAAGCAATAAGTAGAGAGGACCTGAAAGGTTGACAGGAAAAACAGTGCATTATGAATTTCAAAAGAAAATAAGTAAATCATTAGTGGACATCCCAAGCAGAGGCTAAATTTACACATGATTTAAAAAAAAAAAACAAGAGGCTGTGGTTGCAAGTTGAACAAAGGACGCCTGTTTTCTGCAAACGCCAAAGAGAAAAACCGTAGAGCGTCAACCACAAACCTTTAAGGCCTCTAAGTTCTGTTTCCCATAAGCATTTAGCAGCTTCAAGCGAGAAGCATGCATTCTATAAACAGGATCTACAGCTGACGGATTCAATGTCATGGCTTGCTCATAATAGGATAAAGAAATTTCATACGAATGCCCTAGCTTTTCACTGAGTTTTCCCATGTAGAATGCATGTGACCAGTCTTTTCTGTACAACATGGATTAAGAAAAAAGAAATTATGTGTCTTAAATAATCGACCAAAGTGATTTAGGGAAAGGAATAGAAATTCTCAGCCACTTTGAGAAACAATTAAACTTTACCTATGTGCAAAAGCTTTCTTGAAATGCTTCATTGAGTTCTCACAAAATCTTTTCCACGTTGCATCTTTGGAGGGTAGCACAGATCGCTGGTCATAAATTGGAACAACACTCTGAAGGCTGTCATAGTACACCAGCGCCAAAAGCTCATGTATCTCAGACTACAATAGAAGATCAATACGTAAACATCATCAACAACAGCAAGAGATAGTTATAATATACTACATGAATACAAGAAACATCTCAATAAAAACCATTCATCCATCAAAATCTAAGCTGTTCTAAGTAAAGTAATTCCTGCAAGTTATGCTCATTTATGTAACATAAAAGGTATACTAGTGAATTCAAGTTAGACATACTAACAAAAAACTCAGAGTAAAGTGATTTAGGGAAAGAGATAGATAAAGAAAGAATAAGGTCAAAAGCGACTCTAACTCATGTATGGCTAAAATTCAGCTCAACCTCTTTCATAACCTAATCTTCACATCTAATCGCCAATTAAGTGATTCCCTTTCAGTTCATAATGTTGATTTTTTTTTTTTTCTATCATAGTCCCATAAGTGGTACCACCTATAAGCATGCTAATGGGGGATGTATTAAAACAATACCATCTAGTTTATGTTATCCATGGAGTAACTAAGAATGAGTAAAGGTGGCAGATGAAACCTGTTGATCTGGTGAATTTGCCAACGCCAAACTCATTAGCAGGCAACGCCTGCTTCTTCTTCTGCTTGTTTCAACTCTGTTCGAAAAAGCAGAATTCTTCCTCCATCCAACAACATTTATGTGCTTACTCCCATCATTTAGCAGTAAATCTACTTCCTGATTTAAGAGAAACAAAACAAATGGGAAATTCAAGCAATGATCAAACCATAGATAAAGACCCATTACCAAAACTACAAACCACCCTCTCTTAATCCAATGGTAAGAACGCATCCCAAAAAGCTACCTTATGAAAAGATCTACTGATAACTGATATTTGAGTGTAATTTCAATATATTAAACAAGTTGACATAGAATAAGGGTAACAACAAGAGCGAATGAAAGAAATTTCCTCATCGTAAATATTGGCAAGCTTTTCCCAACTCTCAAAGCGCAGAGGATTATAGAGTAGATCATATTTGAACAGATTTGTATTCTGCTGTATAAACTCTTCTCCTTCCTTCGTGAGAACAAAGCCAGGCCATTTATCACTAGCACTAACTTCCTCAGACTGAGCTAGGAAATAATACAGATTGCGGTAGACATCCAAATAGGGGTCGGAACTGCAAGCAAGTTAATACAACATCCTTACATATCCAACATTAAAAATAGCCTAAAATCCAATATTTCTTCTTTGACAGTGACCACAAATTCTCGTGGCTCATAATTTTTTACAACAACAAGAACATGATTCCAGGAAACTGATCCACTAGAATCTTAATAATGCAAAGTTTCAGCTAAATCAAAATGGATATGAAGTTATATTGGTAAGAGGAACTCATTTAAAAATGCTTAGTCAAACCTGTGGAGTAGTGATGCCTTGTATTCAGTGAGAGTTATGCTGGGAACTATACATTTAGTTATGGTTTCAAGGAATCCTTCAGAACCAGCCTTGTATGAAAGTTTGTCTTCACATAACTCAGGGTCATCCAAAAATTTATCTATCACATTGCCAACTAGGAGATCCTCTGGTGGTTGTGGAAAATGCTTTTTTATTGCTCTCAAGACTCTCCGGAGTTTAACTAATCCGGTTCTCTGAGACAAGAAATATAAGTATATGATTACCAAAGAATATCTTGAAAACACAGTACTTGAAGTGTGCATCTTATATGTTAAAGCACCATATATTTATGCAATTTTAGCTAAATGAGTTACACTAGGTGTTTCGAAAGAACAATGTAGGGTATACTATAAGTTTTACATGAGGGTATATCAAGAACACGTACAACTCATGTAATGATCGAACATAACTTGCTATACGTTCCAACTGATGTGTGCCACGTGGGTTGGAGATGCATGCTTAAATCTATATACATTGTTTGGTACACCCCATTTGACATGTGAGCCTAGTTAAAGAATTGAAAAGCAGTTATGGTAGACTGCAATACGATATAATCTACTCGAACATGAAAACTTGACAGCCACCAACTTTTGCTAATAGTCAGTAGCTTCTAGTGTCCCTACTACGATTTAACATGGACTATATAATATATGCACCAAATCCAAGAAAATAAACTTTGGCGCACACTTATCACACATACATGAAAATGAGCATACCAAGTTAAGAAAAGATTACTCACAGAGGAAGACTTGGCATAAGGTAGTATGTACTGGAAAACATCAACACATTGTTCTTTGGTCTGATAATCTCCCCGGCTAGTGTTTTTGTGCACAGCAAGCTCATCTTCGTAAGAACCATCGACTCTAAGATTCAGACCATACAGGCAGAAAAAGCATTGATCTAAAGCGTTATTGATTAACAACTCAAGTTCATCGTTTTCTTCTTCAGGAACTTCTTCTCTATGTTCCATAATCTGTTTGCTTTCTTGTTTTGACTGTTCTTTTTCCATATAACCAACCTTTTCTTCAGAACCATCTTTCTTAGAATCAGTTGTGTTATTTTTGTTTTTCTCAAGATGCACCTCTGTTATAGATGATTTTATTTCATTCCTACATAACTTGTCAGGCAATGACATATCATGTCCAGGGCCATCTGGGGAGTTGATACTGGATTTGACTTTCATGTCCACAGCCAATAAATGTTTAATTGCAAATCTAAGAAAAGCTCCTTCTTCCCCCGCACAATTTTTACCAGCACAGCAAAGCCCGTATTCAGCAAGCAAATTATGGAGAACTATGATCAACTCAACCTAAAAAAGAATTGAGAAAGTTCAATATCACAATGCCGCAGACCAAGTTATATTTAGATTATGGCTGATACTCGTAAACGAGAACATTCTTAACTGTCTCACCAAACAAACTTGCCTATCTATGTCAAACTGAGAGCCCCCAATAAGCCACGACTTACTTGGTATTTAGTAGATGTGGTAAAATCAAGGTGTTGAAGTTTACAGAACCCAATAGCTGCATCGAGAAAGCAAGACTTCAGCTTCTCTTCAATCTCATCAGCATTTTGGGAATCTGAATATCTCTTAGAAAGTAAATGCCTTGAGATAACTGACATGACCGTCAAAAGCAAAGATTGTATACCAGCAATACAATCTCTTGGGGCCACCATGCCATTCTGCACATAAGCGTACACATCCACAAACACGGTCACAAAGTTTTTCCATATAGGACAACCACAAAGTTGCTCTGATATTGATCTCTTATACATTTTAGGTCTAGTAATTACCCATGCAAATTAAATGTAAATATTTAGACATTTAAGTAGTCTTTACTCTACTACAAGAGTCTAAAGATTGACAAATCTTGGATTAGAATATCAAGCAAGGAACAAGCAGATAGTGCAGTGAAATGATTCAAAACAAGTCAACGACCATCTGTATAAATTATCGCATATTCTTGTGCGAGCATAATCGGAATCACATATCCAAAACAAACAATGATAATTAGCTTTTCAAATATTTTTGAGAACCCTACCATAGATGTCAAAAAAAAACCCCAGACTTACAGAGTTTCCTGACTGGTCAATGAAATTCTTCACTTGAGAAATACAAAGAAGAATTGCCTTAATTTCATCCGCCACCAACAGATCCCAACTTCTAGTTGAATTTTTATGTGAGGTTTTATGTGTAACAACAGATTCCCCCGTACCAGTTGATTCCAAGAGAACTTGCAACTTTCTTCTATGACAGTTCATATAAACCTCCACATCTATAGACTTACTCTTCTGGCATGCTTTTATTAAAATGTCAAGTGCTGATAGCTCAACAGAGGAGATCCCTTCTGTTTTCACAGTAGATGCAGGCAAGATATCTTTATTCGGAAATAGAAGGGTTGCAAGTAAATTTACACACTCAGAGTACAATTCTTTCTCCATCAACTCAGGTATGGACCTTTCCAACAAGAAATCAATATTAAGCAGATTTATTTCATGGATGATTTTGTTCATGTGCAGCTCTCTAATTCTTCTACAATGAGGGAGCTTAATTAAGACTGGAGATTCGCCAACACCTACCTTGCCCAACAATGACAAACATCTGAAAAATTCAGTATGTGCTTTAGCTTTATTATCCTCCAAAATTGATAACTGTGCACTCAGCCAGAAATATCGAACCCAGAAAGCTCTTTTACTATAATCTAACACCTCCTTAGCATTCTGATCACCTTGACAACTCTTTAATGAGGAGTCAGAAACACTTTCCTCCCCAGAAATAGGTGTAGAGTCTATAGCATAATCAAGGGAAACAGATTCGACTATCTTCGAGAGGTGGTATGTCACTTCTACCATGCATGATGGGAAATCAGGAATATCTGATCGTTCAGATTCATAAGGAATATCAGACCGTTCAGAGTCAAGGTCATAGTACAGCTCGGCAAGAAAAAGACTGCATTCTGGTTTCCGATCTCGTCCCCAATGTCTTGTGAGCTTTTCTAACTCCAAAATTTTTAAGGCAGCATCACGACTCAATAGATAGTCACATTTGCTAGCAACATATTCTAGAAGCAAGTGAGACATATGATAGGCACCATAGTTTTCTGACGTTTCCTTCACAAAATTAGAAACAACATTGTGTTCAGAAATTGGGTTAGATTGCATAACGCAGAAAGAACCAGCAGAAACTCTGCTGAATCCCCTTTCAAGGACAAACGTCTCAAGATATTGAAGGATGTCACTGCTAGGATCCTTGTTACTATCAAATTCTAGCTCCTCCTTCTCCGGTTTCTGGTTCCGAAGCCGTTCAAGACGAGTACTCCGCCTCTCTTGTGGTTGATCTTCTGAAAATGCATGCTCTTTTTCTTTCACAGCACAGCCATTTTCTCTTTCGGTGTTGCAATCCTTAACAGACACAACACTTGAATCTGATTCCACACAGTGATCCTTCTTTTCCATAGCCTGCATTACATCTTCTGTACTAAAAGCTAATTCAATGGATATTGGTACGTCAGCTGATATTCCCACCATTTCATGCGAAGGATACACTATCCCTAGTAGAGTATTTATTAGTGCCACCCATGAAGCTTCAGGAAGTTGAACTTGCACTATTTTTTTCAACTTCTTCGTAGCTGCATCCTTATCTTGATTCATCTCGGAAACCTTTCTTTTGCCCAGAAATTTGAGCCGGACATGCTGAGGTTCAAGTTTATCTATACCTTTGGGTGCAAAAGGAGCTGTATCTGTTTCTTCGATAGAATGTTTAACATGCAAAGCACGAGAATGTGATGGCCAATGCCTCAAAATCAGATTTGCAACTGAGAGACAGGAAACTTCATCACCTATGGCAATGAGAACTTCTAGAAGTTTCTCCATGCAGTTCCCTGCATATTAGGCATTCAATTTTCAGGGGAAAAGGGGTGGTGAGGGAAGCATGAATGAAATAGTCCATACCACATATGACTAAAGTGAAACCAGGAACAGCAAAATTCATCACCTATCGCAAAAGCGATATATAATTCATGCAGAAACATATCAGTGGAAAGAGTATCAGATATGTTCTCTTTTAAACCATAACTAACTAGGATTCCCTATAAATCTTAACTTAAAAGTCATATATATGTTTGTGTATATATATAGAGAGAGGGGGTGGGGGGGAAGGTGAACGTACAATTATTGGGGCTGCAAAGAAGTCCTTGTTCAAATGCCCATCGTGAAATACTCAGCAATCCCATAGAACATGATAGGGTTCCCAGATGATTCCACAGCACAGAATCTTTTGCATCTATGTCTATAGCTTGAAGATAACAGTTAAGAGCATTCTCGTGATAACTTGAACCTAGCTCTAGAAATACAGTGGCAAGATTCTTCAGAGCCAAAAACCTGCAAAAAGAATCCTTAAGAAATTATTTATTGGCGGCCATAGTATTAATAAAACATATTTGAAGTACAGAAAATCAATTACTAGACATATAACCAAATGCAGCTTGATAAATACAAATATGGAGCTTGACCTGAGATGACGTAGATGATTGTCATTTGAAATAGCCTCCACCTGGAAATAAATGACTCAATGTCTATAAGAAATAGTTCATTATTCAAAGAAATCATCAGAATAATCAAACAATTTTTTTGTTTTTTTACTTTGGAGTTAACTATTATAGGATCTTCAAGGATAGATTCTAGCAATTCCCGAGCCTTATTGTAGTCTTTGGCTTGCAACTTGAGAAGACCATCATGATATGTTTGTGAAAGATGAAACTCCTGACAAAGGCAATCAAAATTAACAGTTGAATGTCTATTTTTACATAAAAGCAGATCTGAATCCAGATCACGCATCACTCTCTTTGTTATACCAACTCAAACTGAGGCTAAATGATGATATTTATAAGAATTATCGATCATATACATACAAAGTTCCCATTTTTCTTTTCACCCAACAACACTATATTGTAACATGAACCCAGAATTAAAAATTGCGAAATTTTTTCACAATAAAGCAGCACTAAATCAGAAGTAAACCTGAGCTTCTTTGCTAGGAGCTAAAGGCTCCCACTTCTCTTTAGATTCCGTATCATTGATCGCTGCAATCGAAAACTGAAGAAAACCCAAAAAAAAAAAAAAATCAAACCCTAACAGATTAAAAGGATCAAAATTGAATCTTGCCTTGAAACTATCATACCATCTTAGAGAGTATGGTTGGGTTTTCAGTAGCAAAGGATATCTATGGTTGGGTTTACAGTAGTCCGTGATTCAGAGTTCTAGACACGAAAATCATCTATCTTCGTCTAGGGTTAATTATCATACATTTAGGGTTTTTCTTTGCAAGTAGTCTCTCTCGTTCTTTCCACTGTTGTGTTGCTTCTCACTGTTGTGCGGCTTTTACTCTGCAACTCTCTCTCTCCTTAATGGTTAATTCCACAACAATCAAAACAAAGGAAACTTGCGATAATGAAAAAACTTGCAAAAGTAGATATTTATAGTATCTTCTGCATAATCATGGGCCATGGCATAGAGTGGGCCAATTGGGCCTTTTGTTTATGGATAGTAATAGTAATCTTTGAACTTAAGATATTAACTAAAAAATAATTTATAAACATTGATAAAAAAATAATTTATAAAATATTAATATATATTAAGTGAAAGTAATAATTTATAGTTAACGATAATAATAAATTTTAAAAAAATGGTTATAGTTTTAAATAAAAAGGATAATAAAATATAAAATAAATTAGATTAAAAAAAAATCTAAAAATATAACCATTTTTTAATAAATATTCCCAGACATGAAAAGGATAATTAAAATAATCTCCAAATATGAAAGGTATCAATAAACCGGAATTTAAAATCAGAAGGTCCTTTTCACATTTATTGACCTGATCTGGTGCATGATCGGGTCAAGAATGTTAAACGCTGACTGGATTTTTGATTTCTGAAGTAAGCTGGGAATCAAACGGCTTAAATTAAGACACGTGTAACGATTCCTTTCATACCGGACAAGTTCCCTATAAGAAACCCCTGACCAATCACATTTCTTTGGGATCGTCACGGAAGGTAAAAAAAAAAAGCATAAATCGAAGTATATTAGAAACAAAAAAACAACAATCCGATCGCATTAATGGCAGAAGAGAAGAGCTTCAAGTACGTGATCGTCGGAGGTGGTGTCGCCGCCGTAAGTCTCTGTTCTTCTCGTTTCGTTTTCTGATCAGATTCGTGTTTATCTCTCTTCACTTATGAAACATCATCACTCTGTACTACTTGCTCACTATTTCGCTATATAATGGATTTGTTATCATCTGCTTACGAAATAGTTTTCTATGGTTGATTTAATCTCTCGATCTATTGATTTTTTTCCTGATATAGAAGAATTAGGAAGTAAAACGATGAAGATTGAGCTACTACTATTCTAAAAGTTTTTCACTTTACAGACGAATCAGAAGTTTCATTTGTTTGTTATTAAATAACAGGGATACGCAGCTAGAGAGTTCTCTAAGCAAGGTCTCAAGCCTGGTGAACTTGCTATCATTTCCAGAGAACAAGTAAGTAGCTCTTGCGATCGAACTAATAAATCTTCTTGATCCTTCCTTGTCTTGCCACTTTAGTATTGACAAATTTTGTGTTAAACAGGTGCCTCCATATGAGCGTCCTGCACTTAGCAAAGGATATATTCACCTCGACAGTATAAAACTCGATACTATTGATACATCAATTTGGTTTTAGTTTAGTCACTGTGTCTGGTTTTTAATTTATTCTCATTTGTATACAGATAAAGCTACACTTCCTAATTTCTATGTCTGTGCTGGAAGTGGAGGAGAGAAACAGTTGCCTCAATGGTACAAAGATCACGGTAAATTTATTCATCTGTCTGTGTTTGTTTGATTACACAATGTCTCTCCATTTCTCATATGTTGTTTCTGTTGTTCCTTTTTTTTTGCAGGTATTGAGCTGATTTTGGGAACAGAGATTGTCAAAGCAGATCTTGCTGCAAAGACGCTTGTAAGTGGTAGTGGACAAGTCTTCAAGTACCAAACTTTGATAGCTGCAACTGGTTCTTCTGTAAGCTCTATCCCTCCCTCTCTCCCTTTCTCTCTGTTTCAATCCATGTTTTTTCTTGAATCTTGTCTAAGGAATTTCTTAAATGGTGCAGGTCATAAGGTTGTCAGATTTTGGTGTCCCAGGTGCTGATGCTAAGAATATATTCTACCTAAGAGAACTTGAAGATGCTGATCACCTTGTAGGTGCAATGGAAACAAAGGGAAAAGGAAAGGCTGTGGTTGTTGGCGGTGGTTACATCGGTCTTGAACTCAGTGCTGCTCTCAAGGCTAACAATCTTGATGTTACCATGGTTTATCCTGAACCTTGGTGCAGTAAGTTGATCCTTTAACTCAAACCACCCATTCCTTTTCATTTACTTAACATCTTACCTTTTTGTGTTGTGTCATTGAACAGTGCCTCGACTTTTCACTGCTGGCATTGCTGCCTTCTACGAGGGTTACTACGCTGACAAAGGAATTAACATTGTAAAAGGCACTGTTGCCTCAGGTTTCAGTACCAACTCAGCTGGAGAGGTTAGCAATTAGCATCACAATTCAAACTTGATGACAAACAAAACAGTCTTTTATCTCCACTGCTTCAACAGTATCCCTCTGTTGCTTAATGATGCAGGTCACAGAAGTGAAGTTGAAGGACGGAAGAACATTAGAAGCTGATATTGTAATCGTTGGTGTTGGTGGTAGACCTATTATATCCCTCTTCAAAGGTCAAGTTGAAGAAGAGAAGGGTGCTTTGAAGGTTTGTGACTTATACATACTCCATTTTCTGTAGGTTATTGTAACACATGAGATCTTTCTTTGATTGCAGACTGATGCGTTCTTCAAAACAAGTGTCCCAGATGTATACGCCATTGGTGATATAGCCACCTTCCCAATGAAACTCTACAACGAAATGAGACGTGTTGAGCATGTTGACCATGCTCGCAAATCTGCTGAACAAGCCGTTAAGGTAAATAAGAACAATGCTTCTTCTTATTATCTTTAACTATAGCAACAATGAGCTCTCTTGAAGAATAATAATAATTCGATTTGTATGAATTTTGTAGGCAATAAAGGCTGCAGAAGAAGGGAGTTCGATTCCAGAATATGACTATCTTCCATACTTCTACTCTAGAGCCTTTGATCTCTCATGGCAATTCTATGGTGACAACGTTGGAGAAAGTGTATTGTTTGGAGACAATGACCCGAAATCGCCTAAGCCTAAATTCGGAAGCTACTGGGTTAAAGAAGGGAAAGTAGTTGGAGCATTTTTAGAAGGTGGAACTGCTGAAGAGAACAAGGCAATTGCTAAGCTTGCAAGAACACAGCCTTCTGTTGAGAGCCTTGACGTGTTGTCTAAGGAAGGTCTTTCATTCGCCAGCAAGATATAATTTGCTTCCTTCTTAGGTTCTATTGTTAGTGTGAGCTTTGTGTCATTTTGCTATTATGATTGCAGAGTGGACATTTCGGTCTATTGGTTTTATTTGCTCTGTTCTGTTCGGATTTGTTTGATGTAAGAATAAAATTTGAAAGTTACTCAGTTCACTATGAGAAAAACAGACAATGTCGGTGTAATATTATTGTACAAAATACTTGTGTGTAATGAATTTAATTCCTATTTATTTTGCGAAAATCATATCTTGGTGTGTTTATTATTACTAACTGTGACACGTGTTTATTATTTATGGCAGAAGTTTAGTCTTAGTTTGACCATTAAAATTCATTCAATAAAATTTTTATTCATTCAAAATTTATTATTAACTGCTATTAAAAAAAAAACACAGAAGTTAGAAAAAAAAAAGAAAAAAAAGACAGACTAAAATTAACAGAAAAACAATTATCTAAATGAAAAAACAGTTTTAAGTCTTTTTTTTTAGAAGTAATTCTGATCCGATCGAAACAAGAGAACTGGACTTCTCACAAGATGACCTCTTGAATCATCCCACTCAACAGAACCTGACACAACCCCTTTCATTGTCCTCTCATCCCAAACTCCATCAATCAAAACCTTAAAGTTCATCTTCTCTCCAGGCTTCTTGAAACTCATAACCTTAGGCACAACCTCCATTTTCAAACCTTTGGGTGGCCAAACCTTAGCCACGTACGTCGATGGTCCATACCCCACATTCCTCACGTTTCTGTAGAAAACCTCTGACACTTTGGTCTCAGTAGTACTCACTTGCTTATGCATTGTTGGGTAATTTAACCCATCGGATCCTAACAGTCCCTTGGAATTCTCGCAATTGTATCCGTTTGTCTTGTTATTTCGGATTAAAAGTCCCATGGTTGTGCTATTATACCCTTCTTTACAGAGGAAGTTTACGTAATCGCTTTCAGTTATGTCGTAAATTAGACCTGGGTGGATTGCTCTTCTTGGGTTTATTTGACCCGACCCGGAACTTAATTCTGCTTCGTCGCTTTTGATTCTCATTGGAGTAGCTGTAATAAGAAAGTGTAAAGATTAAAACTTTCTCTGTTTGATGATAAGTTGATTTAGTTAGTTACCTGTTGTCATAAGGGCAGATTTGATTGCGGCTGGAGACCAATCAGGATGAAATGATTTGACATAAGCTGCTGCAGCTGCTGCGTGAGGACAAGCCATTGATGTTCCAGACAATATGGAGAAAAAGGTTTTTCTTTTGTCGTCTTCATAACCAGTTACAGATGCTAGCTGAGAGTATGCTGCGAGAATGTTTAGTCCTGGTGCTGAAATGTCAGGCTGTGGAAGAAACCGAGATCAGTTGAAGTCATTTGAATGCACAGAGAAAGAGAGATAGATTAGATACAGAGAGGAGAAAACCTTGAGAATGCTTGGGCTGATTCGTTGAGGTCCTCTTGCTGAGAAGGAAGATATTTTAGGAGCTAACATTTTGACTGTTCTTGTCTTAAAAATAACAGCTTGAGGGTTTCTGTAAAGTTTCCATGTGTGAGGAACAACACAAGTAATAAGAGAGACATATAGAGAGGAGACTGATTACTTGGTGGAGTTGATGTATTGAGAGATCTTTCTACCATCTTCAAAGAAGACGAAAGAACCAGGAATGAGAGTTGAAGTGGCTTTATCAGTAGGATCTAGAAGTTGCATAATCACACCAGCTCCTTTTAAGAGTTTCACAGTATGGTCTTGACCTGAACTTCCAGTGAGTCCTTCTTGACGTCCTGATTCACAATAAACTATCTTCCCCTTCACTTTATCTTCAGCCAATGTCCCAGACTCACAAGCACTGCATCAATTCAAAAACATTGATCAAGACAACAGAAAACAGAGAAATAAAGAGCCTGTGTTATGTTCTTGAGAATTACTTGGGCTCTCCATAGCCTCCTGCAGATATGTTAGACGCAAGCGAACCACTTATTAGAGGATACATTTTCTTCGTTGGAGAGAATCCGTTTAGAGAGATACCCTGCAAAAGTGAACCCCAACTCTTAACTTACTTGTCAAACAAGCAAGACAGAGATGTTACATCAGTTCTTGAATGAGAAATACTTACGGATGCAGTGCGGCCATTACCGAATTTAACAACAGTTTCAAACTTCCGGTCTACTGAGTTAGCTGCAACGGTAATTACCCATGGCGCGAGATTTGAAACCGTAAAGAGACTTGGACCGTTATTGCCTGCAGAACATGTTGTCAAGATCCCTCTTTTCATGGCATGAAACGCTCCAATCGCAATCGGATCTTTGAAAAACGGAAGCGAAGATCCTCCGATTGAAACTGATATTATATCAACTCCATCAGAAATCGCCTCATCAAACGCAGCCAACATGTCCATATCTGCACATTCTGATAACCAACAGACCTTCATTTGAAAAACAGAGCATAATGTATCAGATACATTACTCCTCTGTTCCATGAAAACAGAGTAATGAATGAAAAATCAAACCTTGTAAGTAGCTATTCTAGCAGCAGGAACACCACCACGAGCCGTTCCATTTGCAATCCCAAAGAGGCTAGCGTGAGCGATGGAAACACCAGCAATTGTAGAAGAAGTGTGAGTCCCGTGACCATCGTAATCCGCTGGAGAGTCTCTTTTGCCATCTGGAAGTCCCTCTTTATCGAGGTGAAAGTACTTAGCGCCTATCATTTTACTGTTTTGTAACATAAATCAAAAACCAAATTAACAGAGAAGTCGCAGAAACAGAGGTATAAGGAAAGAAACAGAGCATTTGTACTTATTGCAATGAGTGAAGTTATTTCCAGTTTGACATTTTCCTTTCCACTTAGCTGGAGGAGGTCCAAAGCCTTTATCATTGAAGCTCGGTGATTCTACATCGATTCCTTTTGACAACAACAAACAGAGTTACAAAATCTGAGGGTTTTATTCGATATTTTCAGATATGAGTTTTAAGTTTACATTTACCTGTGTCAAGAACTCCAACAATGATATTACTCTCAAAAGTTACTCTTCTTTTGTATTTAGAAGGTTTCATTCCCAAAAAATCCCATGATCTTGTTGTGTGAAGCTGTCTTTTAGTGTTCTTAAACACAGATACAACTCCTTCTTCGCCTGCCAAGAAACCAATCCATTACTCTCACATACATTGAAAGAAACCAGAAGAAAAGTTTCTGATGTTAGTTACGTGAAAGCATCTCTGCTTCATGAGGAAGTAGTCTTGCCGCAAATCCATTAATGTTTTTCCCATAGCTATATATTTTAACTTCTCTTGCTTTGCTCTCACTGCAACAACAACCCTCATAAAAATATAAAATTTCTGATAAATTCAATGGTGACTGATTCTTACTCTCCGATTGCTGTCAATAAAAGACTGTGATGGTTTTCCGCAGCTTCAATATGAGAATTCTCAGTTGGCTCTCCCATGTATACAATGTAAGGCTATAAAGAAAGAGAAACATAAGAACAAGACTAAGAGATTCAATGGTATTACCTCATCACTCTTTACAGTATTATTATTACCTTTCTTTGGTTGGTTTCATCTTCTGCGACTGCTTTAAACGCGATGTTAACAAGATAAAAACAGAGTATATACAACCCTAATCGCTGACTCTGAACCATCTTTTTGATATCGAGATTATTTAACATTAACATTTGCTTCTGGTTGAGTAGAATAGCTACACTCTTAAGTGTTAAATAGACAAAGGGCATAATACTCTCTTTTAAAGTGTTTTTTAAGGCTGAGTATTAGTTATAAGACTGACAGAGTCCTTTGGCTTGTTATTAGGATCTTATTCAACTTAACTTTCCAGTTAATTAGAATCTTTAATTTATTTTATTTTTTCCACTTAGTGAAACTAAAAAAGATGTAAAATTAACAAGTTTATATTAGTCACACAATCTTTTAACACACACAAAATGCATATAAAACGAACTAAGAGACACTCAAAAAACATGAAGAAGAAGCTCAAGCCTTAATCAAAGAAACTGTAAGACTTTGTCGTAAAACCGAATAAACCGATCTCCATCCTTCTTCAGTAGGGTGAAGTCCATCCCAAAAGAAAGCAGATTTAGGATTATCACATACTATAAACTTCTTCACACCTTTTGCATCTACACTTCCACAGTTATACTCTTTACTAATCCCTAAGCAACATGGCTTCAGTGGACTCTCAAACGTTGTACTACCTGGATTAGCTCCTTTGTTCTTGAAAACGGTTATAAAAGCGTTGTAAAGATCAAGAATGATGAATGTTGACGACTGTTTGGTTTCGTTATTGAGCTTTACAATAACTTGCTTTAATAAGTTGTTGTGAAGGTTCACTAATGCGTTTTGTGACTCATTGCAACGTTGAAATGAAGAAACAAAGGTGATCCCAGGAAGGCAGCCTAGTGGCTGTAATGACGGTACTATGATCTTTTTCACTCCTAAGACACGAAGCCTTCGTAGATTCACTTCTGTCTGATCCACGACTTGTTTTATGAATCCTGGAAATTCCTGTAAGATGTAATGAATGAATCAAACTTAAATCTAAATAAAAGTAAGTTATAGTTTTTAATGAATTCACTTTGGTTTT
>KE158859.1:42637-69731 GCA_000411055.1 Leavenworthia alabamica | reverse complement strand
GAAGAGACGGGATAAGGCTACAGACAGATTCTCTTACGGGATTGACGCAGTTCATGACCGGAAACTCCCGCCGGAGCTACGTGGCCAGCGAGATTTCCTAAGGTATAAACTCATCTTATTCTATGTGTTTGGACTTTGGAATCGATATATCATATACTTAGGATTCGTAGATTTCATTGAGAGTTTAATGTCTTTTGTTTTAGCGTTTTCTTATTCACATTTCAATTTCAAAGCTCAAATTCACTGTTTCCTTTGGTTTTGAGGTAGAGTTTTTGCAAGGCAATTCAGCTCTGAGACTAAGCGAGTTAACACAAAAGTCAATTTCTCTCTATCTGATGATGACTCAGATGAGGAAGCTCCGGTGGTTGCTGAAGATCTTGACAAACCGGAGCTCCCTCCTCCATACGACCCTTTCAGCAAGAAACCAGCGATTGAGGAACCTGAAGATCCTAAGAATCTCCAAGAAATATTCCACAAGATGAAAACTGAGGGTCTTACTAATGAAGCTGTGAAAATGTTTGATGCTTTGTCTAAAGACGGTCTTACCCATGAGGCTCTTGAGCTCTTCTCTCATATTAAAGATAAAAAACACATGCCTGATGTGGTAGCTCATACTGCCATTGTTGAGGCATATGCTAATGCTGGCCAGCCCAAGGAGGCTCTTAAGGTTTTCATGCGTATGCTCGCCTGTGGTGTTTTGCCTAATGCCTATACATATACAGTTTTGATCAAAGGGCTTGCAGCGGATGTCAAAATGCTTAAGGAAGCGAAGAAGCACCTGTTGGAAATGATGGGAAATGGCATTAGCCCTAATGCTGCCACTTACACAGCTGTGTTTGAAGCTTTTGTAAGAGAGGGGAAAGAGGAATTAGCTAGAGAATTGTTGCAAGAAATGAAGGGTAAGGGATTTGTGCCTGATGAGAAAGCTGTGAGAGAGACTCTTCATTTGAAAAGAGGCCAAGTCTTTAGAACTGTCATCAACCTATTATTTGATAAGTAGTACTAGCAGTTAGTATTTAGTTATCTTTCAATAGCACAACTGGCTTTTGTACGATGCATCTTCTGAGTATTGTTGCTGAGTCGTTTGTTTTTGGATGTGTGTCAAAATGGGCGTCCGTGTCCATTTTGGACCGTCCAACATTATCCTTTATAATTATTGTCCATTATGTTCCATGTCCAATAAAACCCGTTTCCACAAAGGACCAAGTCCACTAATACCCGTTCAAAAATGGACTGTCCATAGGACGTCCGTATTTTTTTTTTTATAATAATGTGTAGTCTTGGACAAATTATTTNTGTGTAGTCTTGGACAAATTATTTTGACCCGAAAACCTGAACCGATTCCGATCCGAATTTTTGAGTTCGGTTCGGGTTCGAGTATTCTTAAAATACTTGATGGGTCATTATATTTCAGAACCATGGGTTTGAATTCGAGTTTGGATATTACCCGTTACCTGTTTGAATATCTATTTTATCCAAAAATTAAATATATATTTCAAATTTTTTTTTATTAGGTTTTATATTAGCGTAGTAGATTGATTTTTTTAGAGCGCTCGCCGGTTAAACCAAATTGAAAATCTTAACAAGAGTTCTATATTTTGATTCTAATATAAAACCGAGAATCTAATTAGTGTTGATTAAAATTCTAAGAAATCTTGAAGTTAAAAACGATGAAGAAACAGTAGAAGATAATTGACCGGATAAATTAATTGAAAAAAAATTAATTTGACTTAAATCGTCAACAATCACTGGGAATACCTCATGACTCACTTAATTAAAAAATGAAAAACGGTTAAAAAGATAAAAAATGTTAAGTAAAATTTTTTTCACATTTGATAAACTTAAATTTTGAAGACCAATATTAAGCTCATGTCCAATAATGTCCGACCCATTTTGTCCATGGGCATAACTGGTCCAAAACCAATTTAACCCACTCTTTATATAGACATGTCCAAACCTGTCCGTAATATATTGGACATGGCCCATGGGTGGTCCGACCATTTTGACAACTATATTGATACTACTGTGCTGTAATAGCTTACGGGTTTGTTGCAGCCCATGGGCTTGTTATCAATCCCAAGTGTCATAAGATCCTTCAACAGTTACGAAACGATACTACAGTAATAGCTTACGGGTTTGTTGCAGCCCATGGGCTTGTTACAACCCATTAGAAACTTTCCAACTTTTACAACTTGTGTTTAGGCTTCGAATGTCAAGACTCAAGACACTTCAGCCCTTTATTAAAAGTTAGAGAGTAAGAAAATGATCAACTCTCATAGTCTCTTTGCACATAGACCATAGTTGTCTTCTTGTGATAAATATACAAAAAATATTAAAGCATTAATGTTATCACATATATCTAGAATAGATCTGGATCCAAATCTGACAGCCTGTATCATGATATATGTTTTTAATGTTATCACTCTGTCATGAAAACGAAAGGTATCTAGATCTATAATACCATTAATGCGTTAATATTTTTTTATAATATCATCAGAAGACAACCATGTGCAAAGACACGTTGAGTGTTATGTTATAAGTAAAGAGAAAGGAGAAGAGCATTTTCACAACTCTCTAAATCTTCATAATGTGAAAAGTTAGCCAACATCTCCATCTTGTATAACTCCTAAAACTCTTTTCTCATGTCCTATGCACGAATCTAATCGCGAAGAAATGACATACCTAAATCCGAGGAGTAAAAAAGAGGGGAGATTCTTCACATCGATACGATAGTCCAGGTTTGTTCTTTAGTGAAACCGTAACTCATAAGATCTATAGCGTACAGGGAAACCTATGTTTGTAATGTTTTAAGAACTTCACATTCTATCTTAGTAGCTAATGATAGTTTACCTATTTTGCAGACATGGACTCATAGTGCTTCACTTGGGTGTAAAGCTAGGAATATTAGATGTTCACAGCCTCGGTAACCAAAAACACCGTACATCTTTGTCGGAAGTGAAAAATCGTTTATCTAATTGAAATCACACTCTTCTTGCAATAACAAGATGTGTAGAGTAAGTAACATTTTCAACCATCATGTTCATTTACAACTACTTTAAGTATAAGTTAATATATGGGGATGTAAAGCATTTTGTTTTTTAAGGAAAGCATATGCACATGTTTGGTGGAGAATGAAATCACATTTCTTACATGAATAACGACAATGAAATCACATTTCTTGAAAAAACTAGTTATGTCTCATAACTATTCATATAAAGTGTTTTTTTTCAAGCATGTATTATATATCTATACATAAGAGTATTTTTATTAATGTATAAAATGTGATTTCATTCTTTACAAAACATGTTCAAATGTTTTTCATAAGAAACAAGATACTTACATCCCCATCTATTTACACTTAAGGTCGTTGGGAATGAATATGATAATAAAGGTTACTTTGACAGTAAAGCTTGTTAATGCTTGAGCACTGGTTCCATCTATGAGTGTCACATCGATCGCTCGAATTATCCATACGTGCCTGGTTAAAGATCGGAGCTTTCTTGGAGATCACAAATGGGTTTGTATTAGAATTTGCTCTGTTTTCTTTAGCATTTTTTGTAGGATTTTGAATACCGACTCATCATGATTTGTCTGAGAATGAGAATCTAGTTGTGTTGTTCTTCATAGTCGATTTTATCAATTCTTGTCATATAGTTGGCTTTGAAATAGTCGTATAATAAAATGAGAGTTGAAAAACAAAAAAAAGATTATGATCTTATTTTCCCATTATTATTTTGGTTCACAAAAAGTGTATAGTATATGTATAAAAAGTGTTTAATACCAAAGCCCATCAAAGTGATTACCAAAGCCCATCAAGCAATAAATATTACATTGCAACTTTTCTACTAAAATAATAAATTCAACAATTCCTAATAAGTAACCGAACTCAAAATTGTTGTAGTTCAATAATTCCTCGTTCAAAATTTTTTTTAAATTATCTAATTGGTTATGATATTATCGTTTATTGTTAGCTTTTTTTGGGTCAAATGTTTATTGTTAGCTTGTTTCACCAAAATTTAAACGAGCTTCACTAATTAGATTCATTTTTATCTAAAATTTTTGAAATTGCAAAGTTTTATTTGAATTAAAATGGAGTTATTAGGGCATCACAAAGCAAAAATATCAAACAAATCTTTCTTCTAGGAATTTGCTATTCTTTTGTGTATATCTTCCTATAATCTCGATAAGTATTGTTAAAGAATAATTTTTTAAATATTGTCTATTTAAAGGCTTATAAAAATACATAAATTCTAAAGGGAACTACAATATCGAAGGAGAATCAAATGAAGACACCAAGTAACACAAATGTCAATGGCTTCATTGTTGATCCTTCTAAAGTCAAATCAGCGGATTGGATTTTTACGTTACACCCAGAAACTCTAGTAGATGTTAAAGTGCAAAACCAAGAACTAAGCACAACATACATGAAACTTCTCTTTGACATCATTAAAAAACTTTACCACAAGCCTTCACATGATCTGTCTGAGTCTAAAATAAGTAAAGCTTCCACGGATTTGTCTGATCTGGTACAATCATGTTTTAATTTGGATTGGCTCAAGTCAAGGCTTGGGAAGGTTTGTTTGGAAAGGGAGAATCATAGTGCCTCTGAAGCTAGGATAGGGGAACTTGAAGAACAGGTCAAGAAACTTGAGGTAATGTTGTCTGATCTCAAAGCTGAGTTGGAAAAGGAGAAGCTTAAGTTGAAGTAGCTATAGTTCATAATTAGGGTTCACTTTCAAATATCATTATTATTACTTTTTTTTTCTTTTTTAAATTCAACTTTTTTTATTAGCCAAATATATGATTTTGTAGTTTTATTTTATTTTTGAGTATAATTACCAGATTTTAAATGGGCTATGAATGGGCCAACGAACAAGTAGAGAAATGGTCTTTGAGTTAAGATACACAAACCGAATATTCTTTTATTCCTCACACACGGACATGAACACACCTCAATGGTGTATCAACAAACATGACGAAATTAAAGACATGACATCAAACCAAACTGAACAAAGAACATAGACAAAAAAAAAGAAAGTAAGATAGTGAAATAATAATCTGCTGATTCCGAGGGGAACCGAAGCTTGCCAAAGGATCGAAGTTGCCCAAACGAGGGATAACAAAAGACACATCATGCTTGTCTTCATCAACCTTCATGCAATCTTCATCGCTCCATTCACACATGATCCTCATTTATCATCATCATCATACAAGTAATAATAATGATGATAATAATGATGATCCTTCACTCAACACCAACACATAAAACACAATTCATAATCATAATCTTAAAGAGATATCCTCTTCTTCTTACCTTTTGTGAGTACTCTTTTTGTTTGGCCATCCCCTAAAGAGAACTTGAACCTCTCAAACCCTTCAATGGTGAGATCTTCTGATTGATTCAGAGGGTTCTTCAGCTTCACTTTCTCTAGGGGATGGCCATATTTTATGTGTGTTGGTGTTGTGCCAAAGAGAGTTTCAACAATGGATGCTTATGAGGGTTTTAATGGATTCTCTCTTTGTCTTTGGTCATGGAGACAAATTAAAAGAGAGATTGAAAACACCCATTACATAAGCCATAGTGTTCTTTCCACTTTTTCTTTAAAATATGTCTTTTCAGTAATAATTTATCAGCTCAGTGTAACCACTGTATCTTGTGTCTGTTGATAATAAATTATTTTATGTTTGCTTTAAACTGTATCTGAAAGCGAACATTTAAAACGTTCGATTTATATACACTATTATACGCCATACCAACATTAAAACTGATTATGAATAGTGCATTTGTATGTACAACTTTGTATGACTTCAAAGTTTAGGGTTCTATAAGTTATTTCATGTAGTTATGAATAAAATAATGTATATTATTGGTGTAAAGTGAATAAAAGTAAGAATTTTCATTGGTGTAAAGATGACTCTGAAAGAAATCACATTATTAATTTTAATATTAAATTGGGAAAAAAGTAGAAGGAGATGATGGAAATGGGAAAGTCCACATAAAGATGTTGGGAGAATTTGGATCTTGTAAAAGGAATATGCCATTACCAAACATGTGTGTATTAAACAACAAATCCCATCTCATCACATCACTCTTTATTTTACTGATAAATTTTATCTCTTTATTCCTTTGTCGTTTAAGTATATGCTTCTATTCTCAATTACAAGCTTGTGGTGTGGTCGGTTTCTTATGGTTGAAACTATTTTAGCTTTAGCTTTTGGACTATTTTATATATTTTTGGTATGGTCGAAACCAATTTTTATTACGTACTAGTTATTTATCGCCTTATCAGACAATCCAAAGGTGTTTACTATACATTATTACAAATTAATTGTCCGTTTAGGAGCTGATGAATTATATATTTAGTTGGTTAGGACTGATTGAGCATCTAACTACCCAATCAGTGAGATGCTTAATTGCTTAGTTATGTTCTTGACCGATTAGTAGAATACGAATACGATAAAGGTGGAGAGCTGGTTAATCAATTGATTAGTCCATTAATTAGACTGATTATAACAGAATCAAGACAAGTTGCCATTATTAAACCACTAGACAACTGATTAATCGCTAATTGCCTAGATCCAGGGGATAAAAACAAAGAATCAAATCAAATTTAAAATTTTACTCCTTGTTGGTTTCCTCTTTTGGATCAGCATGATCAGTTTTCTTCCTTATTTAACAGGTTCATTGTGAAAATAATACCATTAAGATCTCCGATGATATTATCCTCATGAAAGAGATTTCTTAACTGTGAGCTTTTAGTTACTAGGTCATGATTTTTCAAAACGTGAACGTAAAAAAAAAAAAGAATCAGCTGTGTCTGTCTCAAGTAATTTACACACATTGAAGTTACTTCAGAAAAACATTTATGCAAAAAAATACAAAAAACAAACGAAAAGTGAAACAGTCCATATACAATGGCAACGAACCTAATTATGTAAAGATAAGATCATTGAAAAAAGAGTTTGATAGAGAAATATACCTTACACAATTAGTTTTGATGCGTCTTCAGTTGTTTTTTTTATTAACGTCGTGGTTCATTCATAGACTTACCTTCAAACAATTCACCCAACAATCTTTCAAGATCTTCAGCTGTATACTTTACGTATTTCTGAGAATTCTTCCCACTCTCAACCAAAGGCCTACACATATCTCATCAGTTTAATTTACATTTCTATCGAATATGATTAGAACAAAAAGAAGAAGTGAGTTTACCCAAAGCGTTTGAGGAATGATCTGTAAGCAGGTAATAATACTTCAGCAACTGAAAGTCTAAGTGACTCTCTTAACTCTGTGTCTGGAACTGTCCATTGAGATTGTCTCTGATGCAATTCATCAAACTGCATATTGAACATCTTGAACCTGTTCCATTTTTAATATTTATATTTATTTATTCATTACTACCAAATATAAATATATATAAACACTTCACAATTACTGTGTGTTTAAGTTTTTAAATGTTTTAAAGCTTACCTTTCTTTTAATAATCCTCTTGAAACTCCACTGCTGTTTCCTCCCTCTGCACTTCCTCCCCCTACACTTCCTCCCCCAGATGAGGTCAAACCTTGCACCGATGAGCATTGTAATATCTACAATATATATATTATATTAGTTTCTTAGTAACCATGTTTTGAGTAATATTTATTAAGAGAGCTAGGCATATTGAAAGAACCTTTGCCCAGGCAATCCTTTTGTATTGGTTTGCGTGTTGCTGCACGGTTCGCCTATGTCTCTGGACCCAATCATCGCCTAACAAATCCTTGGCTTCTGACCTGAATAATTATATGATATGAATATAACCAATTAAATCAATTGAATGCCGTCTTTTTTTTAATGTAAAACCTGATCAGTCTTTAAACATGAAACTAAGCATACCTGCGCACAGATCTGACCATGTAATGAATGTTGTTCATCAGGAACAAGTGTGTCAATGCAGGATCTTTGTACTGTTTCGATTTTCCATCCAAGTTGTTTTGAAGCGCCTGCATTATCCGCATTGTTACGGCTGCTAGTTGCGAGTTTGATTCATCTCCATTTCCAAATTCCAAGAAAAGTTGCTTTAATGTTGTTTGGTAGCTGACATCAAAGATCATCAATTAAAAACGTGGAAAGAGATAATATGCAAATAGCAAGATGAAGAAGAACATGAAAGAGATTCACAGAAATTAGTTGGGCTAGTCCTAACCAAGTGGACATATATATGATGTACTTACTCGAATAAGAACTTGACATAATTGATGACGTAGCTTGTTAGTGGGTGGACAGTTCCATCAAGAACAGCAGTCTTTGTAGAGTCTTTCTCAACAGCTTCTTCAAAATCACCAAATGTCTCCTGAGCAGTCTGCGCCAACCGTTTTGTCAAGCCCATAGCAGATTCTCTAATTTCAAGGCATGCTTTACCTTTGAAAATTGTCTCAATCTGTGCATGCACGGACACAAAAGTCAAGAGATTTAGCATCATCTGATGGCATCCATAATATAGCACTAAAACCAACTGGTCATATAATAATTCACATATTATGCAGTCATAAATAGAAAGCTTCAACCACATATGTTTTAAAGTTTCTTCTTTGTGTGCCATGATGTTTATTATAGTGGGAGTTTCAGTTGGACTGTTACATGTATTCAATGCTCAAAACACGTCTGCTTCACAGATTCCAAATCTTACTCCCCAAGTAAATGAAGCAGCTACGTTTGGCATCTCTAATAAGTGAATGGTGAACTCTATGTATAACTAACTATGCAAACTAAAGTTTTATGTCTTAAATCTTAATATGGTAAATTATTAAATGTGTCAAAAATGAAAAAAAGTAAATGTGTGCATCATCCTGTATTCCTTTTTTATCATCTTCTATTCTTATACTTTATCTCACTTGTTTTACTAATCAAATACAGATTCAAAGGTGAATCACGCATGTACCAAAGTTCACAACACCGAGAACTGTGAAGCCTAAAAAGTCATTATGATCCACCAAAAGTTTAAACTACAAAATATTATTTTAATTTAATGGAAGACTCTTCAGTAATTGTATGGTGACTATATGATATTAGTTCAACAATGAGAAGATTGTTACCTCTGTATGAAGCTCCCGCATTATCTCATACATGTCTAAGAGTACAAACAACTTTTCAGGAGATCTCTTGCTCCTGGCTATAGCATCCCCAAAGCTAAGTAGCATTGAGACACTGCTGACTGTAACTTCTGCGAAACACTGATCACTAAGAGTATCGAAGCCTCGAAAGATCTGGTCACATACTTGCCTTTCTCCAGCAAATAGTAGTTTAACCTGTTCAAAAATATATGGAGTTATGAGTCAGCATAACATGTTAAAAGTATTTCAAACCTTAACAAGCGTTCTTACAGCAATGCGCATGAAATGGATCCAATTTCCAATTTTGGCCTCCAAAACTTCCCACTGCATCCTCTGAACATCCTCTTTCCCAAGTTTTTCAACTCCCAATTTCTTAAGGCTTTCTTCCAAGACAAAAGAACGTGTTTCCCTGAACAAAACAAAAAAGATTGAACATCAGACTAAAAAAATATTTCAAAACACACAAATGCATCTTAATTATATTATGGGAAAGTGCCAGTAGATTATGCAATTCAATGCATAAATCTGTTAATTCTAGTAGTTGTAGTATAAGACCAAGCTGCTCCTTTGCATTATACGTATGAGACAAACAGCAACGCATGATATCAAACCTAGCAATCATTTTTCCAGATCAGGTAAGTACACACAGCATAAAATTGCACATGACAGCCAAGTATTTGGTTCTCTTCATAAAAACACGCAGATATGAAAGACCCATAAATATTTCCTAGGAGAATGTTATTAGATATTTCACATATAAACTACATTTCTCTCTACCTTAACTAGTGAAACAGCACAAGGATAGTCAAATGTTAACACACATCTTGCAGAAAACATGGAAAAACCTGCTCTTTGCAAATGAGTGGTGATAATTTTATGTAACCAATTGTATACCCACATTAATTTAAAGAAACTAAAGCATGAGTCATAACTAAGTAACTGAAAAATTAATGCAAAAGCATGATTTGACAAGGAATTGTACGACATATGAGAAGAATGACCAAGAATGAAAAGTTCACCTATAAATTTGTAGCAATTGTTGTTGGTGACCAGCCTGAACCATTTGTTGCGCCAAATCATGCAAAAGTGGCAATACCCTTGACGGAATGAGGATTGGAAGTGTATAAGCAGCAGTTTCCGATTCATCGTTATGGTGTCCTGCGTGGTGTTTTCCACCTCCATCACCATCTGAGGAAGGTCTCAGTGAGTTAGGAAGGCCATCAAAAAGGCGATCAGGCTCCACAGCTTTACTGATTATAACAAAGACAAATAAAAAAGGATAATGAGGACAAGAAGAACGTAGGTGATTTGAAGTTTTAACTTTAATACTCCAATTATTCAGTCACGTGTAAATAAATGGGAATAGGTTATAAGTATCCTAAAGGGCGATGACTATAGCATTCATCCATTTAAAACCAAATGTATGGGAACACTCGTATCATGGGGAATATTCCTGGCTATTTGCAAGGGAGGTAAAGAAGTAAGAATCTTATAGGGTGAAGACCAGTTCCTGGGAAAAACACCAACTAGAAACAGTATCTAAAATCTACAACAAGCTATGTTCCCTGAAGTTAAAGGGTAGTAGTCGGTTTTAGCATGCATGAGAACAAATTCGAGAAAGAAAACATGTATTCTTAAAATAAAATGCTGCTAACGTTTGTCAAGGTTGTGTTCTCAGCTCTAAGCCTTTATAAGCACAGAAGCACAAACCTGTAAGAAGCTAACAATTGCTTAAACTCCTCCTCCAGCTTTGACTGTGCTTTAGCAAGTAAGCTATTTGCATGGTTGAGCACTCCATCACTACTCCTAAAGCTTTTATTGCTCGTAAAATAACGAATGATTTTTCTGAGCTGAGCTATTGCATCCAGATAACTTTCCAGGTCCTCATGTGGCCCCTTGAGTACTTTAGTCTCTGCCTAGAAATGAAACGCGAGCATAAATCAGAAATTGGCATTGAGTTTTACTAGCAACTAAAACCACAACAAAGTACACCTCTGTTCTCAATGTAACATTGTAATTTACTCCAATCTAGAGATGTATATGTTAATTGAATCAATCAATGAAGAGAAAGCAATAAAACAAACCTGACGGAGGAGATCAAACTGAGACAAAATAACTTCAGCAGACTTAAGAGTTTTATCAATATTCTCATGAGCTTTCCTTATGGCATGCGTCCTAATCTGAGATTCAAAAACATAGTCAAATCAAAATCCGATCAAGTCAAAGAGAAATAATAGCAGATCTGAATAGAAAACAATTATCGAAGATAATCGGAGCTCTCGAAAAACAAACCTGAGTGGGACGCATGGCGGTTTCAAGAGCAGAAAGACGACTATCGAAGGAGCCGAGGATTGAAACAACATTATCGGTGATTGTTTGACTCTTCTGAAGAGATTGTCTCATCAACACAGCTCTTTCGCTGAGTAGATCCATTCTGCTATCTACAGCCATGGAAAATTCAAAAACAGACTAATTAATAATTTTGTTTTCGTCGACGACGGTAAATGGAAGTTGAAGAGAAAGAAAGAGAGACGACGAAGGATGACTCACTCGGTTTTGATTTGGTGGTGTGCCAGCTAAGCTTTTTCTTTTTCGCTTAACCACCACCAAGACATAATAATTTTGAAAATTCTTATTCGGGTTAGGATTTAAATAAATTTTGGTAGATAGTGATTGATAAATACACATCATAGAAAATAAATTTGTTTTGTTTTTATTTTTTCAGTCAAATAGAAAAGAAAATTTTATTTTTCAACATATATTTTTGCCAAAAATATGAAAAGCAAATACATACATATATTTCATAGTTCTAATGAATTATAGCCCATGAAATAATAAGTCCATGAAGAAAGCTTCTTGTTATTACAGGAGGGATTTGAATCTCATTAAAAGGTTTTGTACTTTTTGCTACAATGCTTAGTGGAAGAAGATGAAGAAAGCGTACCCAATGACTTATTCTTGTCAAGAATTTTAAAATTTCTAAAACATAATATTCAAGTTTCATGTCTAAAGCATATATGTACTAAAGGAATGTAGCCCATAAAATAAAAAGGCTATGGCCCAAACCCGTAACAGCCCATACGGCTGCCAAATTAGGCTTAAAAATACAGGGTTTAAGTTCAACGACAAATCAAAGTTCTTTTTCTTACAGAAAATTATAACATACGAAACATACCAAATATTAACAAGAAGTGAAGAAAACATTTGACATCTCTGGCAAAAAAAAAAAACATTTTGTTGAACCAAACAATTGAAAGTGTGTATATGTGATCGTTAGACGAAACTGTCGGTATTTGCCGACAAATAAAAAAACTGTCAACATATATTTTTGCCAACTTGGCACTTTAGTGGGTCAATTTCGACAAATCAGATATATCCTCCAAAAATTGAAATAACACCAAACACACCCACACAAGCATACACTTTTTCTTCTCACAAACATACATTTTACGTTAAAAAAACACATACATTTTACGTTAAAAACATACATTTTATGTATGCTTATCAATGTTAAACGTTAATTTAATTGAGATGGTTTCAAATTTTGATTGCTGGTGCCTGGTACTAAATTCTGACAACCAAACATAGCCGTCCTAAACAAATTAATCAATTTAAACTTTAGGATATTCTGTTTTTTTCATTAAAACGTGACAAAAGAGGATGTATGATTTAAATTATTTATTTATATATTTTGATCGAAAATGTCGTATAAAGAGAGAGAAAGAAGAACATGGAAAAATTAACATGCACATGTGTATGTATATCAGAGACTTACAGATATGGGCAGACTTAACAGATCTAGATCAAACTTGTACAACATTTTGGTGACAATAATAAAAAATAGGTAAAGCTAATTTCATTGGTTCTAGAATTTGGTCTAATAATTGAAGAACTTCTATTTTATGGATTTAAGGGAACATAAAAGATAAATAAACACTTTATTTCAAAAGAAAAGGTTAGATCATGGCTTTTTTCTGTCACCTATTATATTTCCTGCAAATTGCTCAAGTGTGCTTTGAAGGTATATAACAATTTTATTTGTTATCGACAATAAACAAACATAACAAAGCAAGTGTGGGACCTTTAGTTTGACGTGACGACAAAACAAAAAAGATCCATTTAGTGGCATCATGATCGGAGTCGGAGGTGGGGTTTTGCAGGGACTCGGCTGACAGCAGACGAAGTCCATGTTTGGCTCCCACATCTCAATAATCGCCGACTCAAAAAAATTATAGCTACTAGTAATTCATTAATCAATTTGGAAAAAGAATTAATATTTTATTTTATTTTTAACATAATGATTATAAATAGGGATATTCAAATATGCTTTTTTAACCGTCCAAAATAATAATGTTCGTTAGCTATTTACTAAAACCAACTCTAACCGTTTTTAGAAACCGCCAAAACCGAAATTATTAGACTCCAACCGCAGTGGTTGATGAGTTACGATAGAAATCGCAGACGCGATTCTAAAACGCTAGAAAGACGTGGACAAAAGAACCTAGAGAAACTTGAAACAACAAAGACGTTTCAGTGAAGCAAATAAGAAACGTTAATGTCAAGGCTTTGTCTGTCTGTCTTCTTCAAATCTCACATTACCAGTTCTCCTCTCTTTCTCCGTAAAGAATAAAATCTTACAATTTCTTCATCATATTTCTTTTCTTATTTTATTCCATTGCTACGTATAAAGAGTGCATATAGATGTAATTATCAGACATAGTTTTATAATATTTTTTTTCTTAAAGTTTCTTTTTTAGTTGTTGGTTAAGTAGAATTATGATTTGATATTGATATCTCGTTGTGGGTTTACAGATCGAGAAAACAACAGTTGAGGAGGGAATTTAAGTTGGAGAGATTAAGCAAATCTGAGTGGGGTTTTGACATTTTGATTAGACAAAAAAATGGGATCTTCATCTGGACAAAGTGGACACGATCTGTCGTTTAAGATATTGTTGATAGGAGATTCAGGTGTTGGTAAAAGTAGTTTGCTTGTGAGCTTCATTTCTAGCTCTGTTGGAGATCTTGCTCCTACTATTGGTAAATTTGTTTCTTCATATTATTCTCTCTTTGATTCCATGTAAACAGTTCAAAACCAAGTAAAGTTCTTAGATTTATGTTGAATGGAAGCTAAGCCATGACTTATTCTTTTTTTTAATATGGAAGAGATTTGGATTTTGATGATGAATCTGTTTGATTTGTGTTTGAATTGCTCTCTATAACGACAGTTAGATACTTTATGTCTGTCTGAAAATCTAGTAGTTTGGTCTTGGTTTGGTTTTATGGACATCTGTTTTGTCGGATCCTATTGGTATTATTAGATTGTTGTTTTGACTTAATTGTTATTATTGACTCATTCATAGGTGTTGATTTCAAGATCAAACAATTGGCAGTAGGAGGCAAAAGACTCAAACTCACCATTTGGGACACAGGTGATTATTAATATGTTCTCAAGGAAACTAATTGGTTATTATAATATTTTCGGTTTTGTCATTGTAGCTGGACAGGAACGTTTTAGAACACTGACGGGCTCTTACTACAGAGGTGCACAAGGAATCATTCTTGGTAAAGTTAATCAATCAATTAAATAGATCTCTCTGTCTGTCTATAAACTGTTTTAGTTAATATGTTTCTTGGTGAATGCAGTTTATGATGTAACGAGAAGAGAGACATTTACAAACTTAGTAGATGTATGGGGTAAGGAGATTGAGCTTTATTCCACAAACCAAGAATGTATTAAGATGCTTGTTGGGAACAAAGTCGATAAAGTGAGTTTCAATCAAAATCACAAATGATACTTGTTCTCACAACACACTCGGTGTTTATGTCTTGAATGAACTTATGATTACAGGAGTCTGAGAGAGAAGTTAGCAGAGAAGAAGGGAGTGCTCTAGCAAAAGAGCTCAAGTGCATGTTTCTTGAGTGTAGTGCTAGAACTAGACAAAATGTGGAACAGTGTTTCGAAGAGCTGGCTTTGAAGGTAAGATCTTTAATTGGTAAAACCCTGATAAAAAAAAAGGAAGTATATATAATATAACAGAGAATGTATATGATGAAACAGATAATGGAGATACCTAGTCTTTTGGAACAAGGATCAAGTGCTGTGAAGAGAAACATCTTGAAGCAGAGACCAGAACACCAGAATACTACTCAAGCTGGATGTTGCAGCTCATGATTTTACATATCAAAACTATAATCGTTCTTTTGTGTAAAATTTGAAAACTGAATCTGATTCTTCTCTCTGCAGTTGGGTCCTTTGTGTGTTAGCTTCTCTGTAAATTTATGTAATTCTTGTGTTCTTCTTTTGCTTCTGATATGAGCTTTGTAATAATATGATATAATAGTATCAACTTTGGATTTGATTAGTGAACACTACTCAAAGTGAAGAAGATGAATCATGATTTGAATTGTGAAGTCAGAGTTCTATACACAATACAACAGTTTCATTTTTCATAAATTCAAAGTCTTTAACATAGTTTTTTTGACCAAACATAGTGAGCAATATCATTGTACAAATTAGACATAAAGATCACAGCCATCAATGAGATATCCTACTCGTTCTAGGTAACAACAACATGAGAATGATCTCTAATTCGAGAGATGAAAAAGATGGCAACAAGAGATAAAAAACCGGTGCAGGCGAAAAAGAGCAATCAAACTCCTAAACGTAACTACAACAAGCGGACTTCTCGGTTGTGGAAGAAGAAGTTGATGAGGCAGGATCTTGTTTAGTGATCTTGATGCCTTCAGGCTACAAAGCAACAACAACAACAATACATAAGTTTCAGCTACAATGTCAGTATAATGATATGAAGAGAAGGAATGGTAGTAGATTCCTCTGGTTCTTTACCTCTATTTTTGTATCGGTTTCTGTCAATCTTTGTTTAATTTCCTTTGCGATAGAAAGGAAAACTGACTCAACATTGAGGTTTGTTTTCGCGCTCTGCAACAATTGTAATCAACATCAGTAATCTTAAGAACATCTAAACATATTCATGAAATAAAAAGGCAGAGATGTTATGTTTTGATCAAGCTCACAGTCTCAAAGAATTGAATCCCATACTCATCAGCTAAAGCCTTGCCTTTTGCTGTAGGCACAGCCTAAAGAAGAAGAAGAAGAAGAAGATCATGCATCACACACTCACAGTATACTATTAACTACAAGTCTTGAAAGTATGTATACAGCAGAAGTTTTCATACCTTTTTGCTTTCATCCATATCAGCTTTGTTACCAACCAATATTCTTTTGACATTATCCGAAGCATGTTGCTCGATGTTCTTCATCCAATTTCTAATGTCTAATAAAAACAATCATGTTTCAGTTACCACAAAAATCTCCACATTCCAATTATCATTGAACATGTAATTGACATACTGTTGAAGGATGACTCATCTGTTACATCATAGACAAGCAATATACCCATAGCTCCTCTGTAATATGCTGCAATAATAATTAAAAAAAAAACTTTAACATCTAAGATATCATCAAATCATAATAGACAAAGGTGAGGAATCAATTAACTGATGAAAGTAGAAGCATCAGAAACAAACCTGTAGTGATAGTTCTAAAACGTTCTTGACCAGCAGTGTCCCAAATCTGTAATTTGATACGTTTCCCATCAAGTTCAATAGTTCTTATCTTGAAGTCAATTCTGGTAAACAAAAAAGGTAATAGAATAGTAACTTAGACAGACACACAAAAATTAAACACAAAGACAAATCTTTCAAGTAAGCAGAAGACATACCCAATTGTAGTAATGAAACTTGTTGTAAAAGTATCATCTGAGAAACGCAGTAATAAACAACTTTTTCCCACACCTGAACATTATATATATACACATCAACCTTCAACTAACAATTTCAACATAAAATTAGACAAGAGATCAAAAACACTTTTTTTTGTTCAATTGCTAACTTATAAAAAAATTGGACAAATAAACTTACCGCTATCGCCGATGAGAAGGAGTTTGATGAGGTAATCATAGTCTGTACGAGCTCTTGCCGGCGTAACCGCCATCGTTAGAAGATTTACAAAAGAGAAGACTTCACTAATTTATCAAAGGGTCTTTTAGTTCTCAGACAACAATCAAAGCTAAACCCAAGCACTACTGCTTTGTTTTCCCCGGAAAAAAATCTGTTTGAAATTTTTTCTGTAGAGAGCCAAAAAGGAAAAAAAAAACAAATGGAATGCTTCCAAAGTCGCTGAAGAAGAAAACAAGTTGATGATATTGATAGCTGCTGAATATTTGCCATATTCCCGAAACTTTTAGTTTTTTTCAATTTAACCCCATAACTAATATTCCATTAACAGCTAGCATGAGCTTCTTAAATATTTTTTTTTCTTTTAAATACGGTTTACACAATTACACCAACCAAATATATTTCATGGAAAAGGTAACAAAATTTGAGAAATATCTCAATTTCTTTAAAATTTCTCTCAAATTAAAAATTAATTTTGTTTTAATAAACTAAATTAAACCAAACCAGGTAATGTTTGGTTTGTAGTTTATAAAGAAAAATTAATAACCGGTTTAAATACACATATCTATAAGTGAAAAAAACAAGGTTGAAAACCGTATGGTTATAAGTAGACAAACTCTAAATATGTAGATTGAAGAAAAAAAAACATATGGGGTAATTATATGAAATTTAGTAAAGTTCGAGGATCAGTTATAAGTTTTTGATATGATCAAGTGCGGTCAGTCTACGATACAAACACAGAATAAATGGAGTTTATGGTGAGCTGTCAAACAGTTAGTGGGTGGAAACGGTTGCTTCGCTGTATATACATCATAGCGTAATCCAGCATAGTATCCAATCATGACAGAGCCTGGCAATGGTTGCTGACAAAGTCAAATATATATTTATCAAATCAATTTATTAAGAAAGTCTCCACTTATTATAACTTTATATAATAATCCACTATCTATATATACAACATACATAACCTTACGAATTCAAATATTGAATTTGTCATGCCTCTTTGCGTAAATTAATGTTATATAAAACACTTATCTTTTATTTTATATAGATTGTTAACTTTGTGGTTGTTTAAATTGTTGTCAATCACACAAGATGACTGATGTTTTGTCTTATTGCAAAAACCTTGCTGGATAAAATAGTTTGTAACTTGTATCAATTAAAAATTCCAAGGACAGCCACTACTCATTAATTAAAAAACCTCACCGACGATTTTTTAAAATTTTACTAAACATAATGATATTACTTTAAAAATTTAAAAACCATTTTGGTATTCAATATAATATATCACTCACAACTTATATCACATTTTTGGTTATATATATATAAGTAATTTTGAAACATACTTTATTCATTTATAAATGTTAGGAATATTCACTTATATATATCGGAAGTGAAGTGTATTGAAAGGGTTTAGTGGCGGCTAACAAACGAAGTGACTTTATGCTAAAGTCATCGTCACATGCTTCTTCCGTTCTCCAAGGAACATCCTCAGCATCTTTAATCATTCTTCCTAAGTTAAGTATTACATATTTATATTATATATATTCGAAATTTGTTAAAATATTCAGCAATGTATAGTTTCAAAGAATGAAATGATTTGAAGTTAATTCAATCAATGTCAAATTACAATAATCAATAGATAAATGATAAGAGAAGGGTTAATGAATTATTTAACATGTCAATGTAATATAAGTAATTACAATAACTACTTAATTAGTGATGACAATTAATCAAAGAATTGGACGTTGCCGCAAAGAGAATAATCTGTTCTTTGGACGCAAACGCGAATTTTGGTTTCTCGCAACAGCGTTCATCTTCTGGCGCTGGAAGATTTAGATCTAACTGGAGAAAGTTCTTTGGCTGTATAGATTCTTCATGATGAGTTGTTGATGATGATATTGCTGTTTTAATTGTTGAATTAGCGTTGGCGTTTGCGTTTGCGTTTAATGTTAATCCTCTATGTCTTCTCATATGACCTCCTAAAGCTTGTCCTGAAGAAAACTCTGCTTTGCAGATCGAACATTCATGTGTTTTCTCTGGTTTCTTCCTGCCATCATTGCTAGTTACTTGTAGAGAAAGAAAGCTTCCCACAGCTCTAGCTTCCACAGTTTCATCAACCGCAGACGCATACATAGACGCAGTTTTCTTCTCATCGGTTGCTCCGAGTTTGGGCTTCTTGTGGCTAGCCCTATGTCCTCCCAACGCTTGAAACGAATGAAAGCTTTTATCACACGTTTTGCATTGATAAACACCATCTAGCCCTAACCCTAAAGAAGCCATCGGTTTCTTGTTCCCGAAGAAATCAATTTTCTTCATATCACTACTCTTTCCTTTATGTCCTTGCGACAACAACATCAAACAATTCGCCATGTCTTCATCTTCATCCGTAGCTCCTTTGAATTCCACTTCACATATAGCTTCTTCTTCTCTCGCCTCCAAAGATGATCGTTCACCGCTGGAAACAGCTGCCATATTCATATGAGGAGACATAGAACGGTGACGTTTGGTACGTTTTCCTTTGATAAGGAGAACAAGACGTGCGTGATCTCCACTCTCCTCATGAACACTTGTCATGATCCTCAGTTGCTTCTATCTTTCTGTATTTCAAGAACACAAGAAAGAGATAGATGTATATAAGGAGAGAAGTATCAAAGAGTGTTTGGTGAGTTTGTCTTAGTATCTATCTATATTTATATATATATATATGATTGTATTTTCTATATAAACACTAATAATACTCTTTGTATATATATAAAAATAGTATAAATGTAATGAAGGGTAAGAGAAAGGTTGAGAAAAGAAGCAAACCCCAAATAACTTTTGGTGAAGGATTCCTTTCTGGATGTTTTGGTTTGCAAGCCTGGAACCACTTGTTCTTCTCCTCTTGTTTTTTCTCTTCTTATTATTTATTTTTTATTATTTTTTTCTATTTTGTTTTAGCCTTTATATCTGTTACAATAACAATAAAATAAAAACTGAACTGCAAGTTTTGACACTTGGACAAAATGTGATGTATTATATTAAAAAAGACATCAAGAATTGCAAAGTATACATGTCTTGTATTAATCTAAACATGTGTTTCTTTTCTATTCTATATTATAATATAATTTACTATAATATCAACATTTTATATATACAAATCTACAGACCATTTATTTTGGCTTAAGACTCATCACAATACTAGATTAGAACAACACCCAATAGCCAATACAGATAATTACAACTCAAAATGTTAAAATTATACAAATATAATCCAAATATAAGATATTAAAGTACAAACTTAACTGAAAATACGACAACTCCTAATTTCTTTTTAATACTACTAATCATTGTCAATTTATGTACACTGAACTTAATTTGATTATTAAAAAGTAAAAAGCAGTATAGTTTTGGGGTTGAGCAGTTCATGTGCAGTTGAGCCAACCCACAATTACATACCACACAATTATGAATCATGATCTTAGTTATATATAGATAATATTTAATTACAATGATATTATAGATATAATGAATTATATAAATAATAATATACACTTCCTATGTTTGCGCCTATTTACAAGATACATTGATTTTTATTTCTGTAATACAATTATTTGATCAAACCATTATTAACCTTGTGATTAGCTAATAATATGTATTATGTGAAGTAACCTTGGAGTTGATTGATATCCAACTTCTACTCATTCAACACTATGTATTAGTTGTCGTTGAGTCTATGATTGTTTTTTGATAACGTGTTATTATTTTTATGTAATAGATTACTAACAAGAATATATTTTGAGTGTATTGTGAAGCTAGTATCAAATTTATGAAAACCATATTAAGTCTTGGCTTTGAGGTTTGTGTGTGTATGTGTGAAAGAGAGAGAATTGCTTGGCCGTCAAAAGAAGCTATAACTTGCCAACTAGCTAGCTTCACTACTCACCTAAAGCAAAGCATATACTTTTTTTTAATCTTCTACATTATTAATCACCATCATCGTCATCAGCATCACATTTTTGCAAGACTTCTCCTAAACCATTAAATAGTAGTTGCAACTTGCAAGGATCATATACACCGAAATGATCGATCTATTTATTATTATTTACTAGCCGGTTGTCAATATGTCAAGGAGCTAGCTGTGGTCAGAGCACGGAGAACACGTCGACCTATGGAAGCATTCCGATGGAGTCATGGAATAATACTAATAATGATGATGATAAATAAATTAAAATAATTGCAACGATTAGTGAAATCAGAAGTGAAAGAAAGAATATTATAATTAGTTGATGATTTGGTAAATTTTCTAACAAGTCAAGTGATGATCATATGATCTTCTTCTCTTTCTCGTTCCTCTACAGCTTCATCTAATCTCCTCCATCTACTTTGACGTTGTTCTTCCACTTGTTTCGATTTGGCTTGTTTCTCTTCATACTGTTGCTTGCATTCTTCAAATAGCTCAGGGTCCATCTCCATGAACATTCTCTTTATATTCTCGCTTAGACCATGAACCGCTTGGTTCCAGTGAGTCTCTATGTTTTTCTCAAGTGACGCGAATATGACCTGAAGGATCACACTTCCGTTCTGAGCGATTAGACCCACGACATGCTCATTATTCCACAAGAACAGAGCTCGTTCCGCAACCTACATCACATGGTTGTGTTAGCACTAGAGATTGAAAATAGAAACCAACTCCTATGAGTTACAACTTACAACTAACCTGAAAATCAGAGCTACTGAGACACCGAGCAATCTGTTTGAACAAAGGAACCATACAACGTTGGAACTCAACAGGTTGTGTTGTCTCAAGAACCTCTTCAAGTTCACCAAGAAAGAGAACCTCTTTCGCGCAATTTGTCATAGGCCAAAACTTTAACAATCCTCTGATCACTGTTTCCGCAAGCTTATAATCTTTCTCCACAAACTGAACAATGCAGTAACACAATTGCTGATGATACATAGCTATTGGTTTTGGCTTATGCAAAGGTATCAAAGCCCTGATCAAAAAAAGCTTGTGCTCCTCCTTCATTGGCAAGGCAAACCCATTAATAATACTACCTAGAATTTCCAAAAGCTCTCCAATCCCACTATGTCTCTCTGTCTCATAAATAAACCTATAGAATATATTGTTAATTGCTTTCCTAATAAAGGGCCTATGGATCATAAACTTCCCATAAATCCTATGAAGAATCGTTTTTAAGTAATCTCTTTCTCTTGGATCTTCAGTTTCAAACAATTCAAGCAACCTTGACACAAAATAATTGTCAATATAACGTTTAGCAACTTTGATATCTGTATCAGAAGGAACAAGGTATTTCAGCACCAACTCATAAACTAAGTGTAAATGAGGCCAAGATGGTTCTAAATAAGGTTCTTCTTCTTCAAGATCTGCAGGCTCTTGACCTGTATTCTCATGTGAAGCCGGAGGAAGACACCGGAATATATTAATAGAAATCATCTTCACCATTTCTTCTTGACAAACTTGAGTGAGCTTCCCTGATTGAGACTGTATAAAATCAATTAGCTCCAATAACGTTTGTCTCTTAATCTCCTTCTCTCTTGCATTATTAAACGTATCTGTAAAATCAAATTGAAAGCAGCAAATTTGGAGTTTCCTAAGGAATAAGGATTGACGATCAGAAACAGACACGTCTCTAAACAAAGGAAGAGGCTCAACTGAATACATAGGAGGTGGTTGTGTGGTGGCTGCCATTGAACCTGGAGAAGAAGGAACAAGCGGCGAACCACGAGAAGCATGGTTTACAACCATATTGGATCCAGGACCTGACCTACCAGGTGGATCAAACCTAAACATAGACGAATCATTAGCCTCAGTTCTAGAGGCCTTTCGGTGTGCCCCTTTCATGATCTTCTTAAACATGGCTTAAACACTATAGAAACAGGAACTCAGAGAAGTAAGCCTATTTAGAAACCCTAGGTTTTCCAAACTCGATATTCACGACGAGATTCAGTGAAACGACAACTCAAATGAATCAAACATGAATTCAACCCCTAATTATTCAGATTCAACAAGCTTTTATAACAAAAAACTTCCGCTACACTTCTTCTGAATCTGACTTCGCGACTATATACTGTGAGATCTGAGGAGACGGAAATCGAACCGTTGAATTGGTCGAAGAGATTTTTCGAGAAATGACAGGCGATTTTTACCGGCGATCGATATCGAGCAAATGAGATATATAGAGAAAGAGAGGAGGATCCTTAAATTAAAATCAAAATCAAGATGATTTTAAAATCACAGTTACAATATTTATGCTGGCCGACTAAAAAAAACATATCTGCTGTAAACCAGTAAAATTTAGCTTAGGCTCTGTATTCGGTTTAGTTTGTAAACCAGTAAAATTTAATTTAGGTTCTGTATTCGGTTTAGTTTTTAAACCAGTAAAATTTTAGTATGGCTTTGTTTTCTGTTGATGTTCAATGACACTTAATTCTGGTGTTGATCTGACGATAATATGTGATCATTCTCGTGCAGAAATAGAACTTAGCTCGATCTATTAAACAACGTCTACATATGTTTGTTCTTGTGACATCACTTTGTATTTCTTGTATAGTTTACATTTTTTTATATTTTTTTCTTTTCTCTCACTTCACTTTTTTTGACGTGTTTACTACTCTTCAACATACATTATTATAACACCAGGGTAAGCTTCATATATTATCCAAAACATATCCAGACATATCACAAGCTTTATTGAAGAAAAACACTCAGCTTCAATCCTGCTTTATCTCACTAGTCGCAACAGGTTTAGTTATTGTTTCTGTACCTTCAGTTCCAGTTTCCGGAGCCACCTGTAAGAAAAGACGTAACACAAAGATTCAAACAAAAACCATTACCATGTACAAGAGAGAAAATCAAATTAAAAAAAGTGAATATTCAGAGATAGTAATGCAAGTTTTCATGGAAGCCTAATGGGATGATGATATTGCTAAATCCAAGTATTAACATAAAACATCAATAGAAGCATACAAACTAAACTAAACTCTTTCAACTAAAATTGACTGAAGGAAGAATACAAAACATGAATAACTTACTTTGGTGGCGTTATCGTTTTTAGCAACTGGTTTGAAAGGACAAGATGGAGGAACTCTTGCTGGCTTCCTGTACTCCCATCCGAGCCATGCGTACACTTTGGCCTAGTTTTTAATCAAAACTCAAGAGGAGTTAACAACAATTTGATTAGATGAAAACAGACTACCCTATAATATTCACTATAGCATAATATATAAGCTTCTTATCATTCACTTTTTTACAAGCACATACTAGTTTCCACGATACTAATCTCCAATAATACTAGTTTCCACGATAGCAATCTAATCAAATACAAAACTCAAGCATCCTATAATTCGAATTTAAGAAAACAAAAGCACAATAGCCAAATTACCATGAGGAAATCGATGATTCGAGGCATTAAATTGACGAGCGGAACGAGGAACAGCGGCACCAAACACATAACGCAAACCTGTCGAATTCATAAAATTCAAACAATCGGAAAAAGGAAGACCACAAACGAAAACTTAGATCCATAAAACACAAGCGAAATCAAACAAATCTCACCATTTTGAAATTAGGGTTCGTGAATTGGGAATTTCGCCAAAAGATGAATGGAGAGATCTAAAGTATGATGAGATTGCACAAGTCGTCTTTCCTTTTAGTGCCTTCAAAATTTATATATAAAGCAAACTCTCTGAATAACAAAGAGAGTTATTGAGACGGAGTTGGTAAACTTAAATTGACGGCGTTAAGAAATAAACGTGACTTTGACGTAAATGCCCTTATAATAATTTGTTATTGCAAATACAGTAGTAGTAGCTTTTGGTGTTTCTGTCTCTCAAGTCTCCAACAAACATAGTATTCAGATTGTTTATGAATAATCTTCAGATTTTAATACATAACAATTTGGAAAATCAATTATGTAGTCCCAGTAATTGTTTAGGCGCAATCGCCTTTGCAAGGAACATCTGCACAGCGGCAGACAGGTTTCCCAGAAGCTTCCCAACCATTAAAGCCTCGTTCCAAGATCATGATGTTTTTGATTCCAAAATCTTGTTTCTTCTCATCGAGATAATTCACGAGCCTTCTTGCACAAGTTGGGCCACGAACCTGCATAAATAATAGGTTTCAAGGCTTTATTTATGTTAGTACTTAGCACAGAGCAAATTAAAGAGAACTGGCTTAAAACAATAGTTGCTAAGGGACTACTGAACTAGATGATGGATATGGAGTGCTAGCTATTCTATGTTCTTCCAACACCATTGGCATAAATAAGAATAGATGGACTAATGAGTAAACCATATCGAAAAGCAGTTGGATTTTGTGACCTTGAAACCACTTTTGACACATAAAGGTCCCTTCAAGAGAACATGTTACAGAAGATTGATATAGATATAGAAATCTTCTTCTAAGAAAACCCAATTGAAACATGAATCAACCAACCAATCTTCCACCAAAACCAGGTAATTATTCAGTCATCAAAATATACAGTGAGTGCTATATCATGTGTTTTTTTCATATGAACTCAAAACAAAGAGTGTAAAGCAAACACACCTGGCTCAAAGCACAATGGAAGACAAGTGTGTCTTTATCCTTGACATTTTGAACAAGATGAGAGATCCTGTCATCAAAAGAGCCACTTGCATAGTGTAGCGACCCAGCTATATGCCCATCATAATTCCTTTCTTCATCCCTTAAAACCAACAATTTATACTTCATTAGGTTACATATATATAGCTTCATTAATTATTAAGTAACCATAACTCTGTATCACAACCTATATCTAAGAATTACCAAAATATGTTTATTTCTTCACTACTCAGCGCACCTAACAACAAAAGCTTAGTTCCAAGCTCATGAGCTCCCAAATTAGTTGTTTCTAATCAAGATTCTACCAAAAACTCAAAAGTTTTATAATCTGATCGCAGAATTAACCACAACTCAAAAGTCAAAAGTAAAAGGACCACCGATCAAAATTAAACCTAAAACAATTACGACGCGACCTAAAATATATATGGTAAATGATCAGATTAGTAACTAAAAACCGAGGAACCAAATCGTGTATGTTATTTGATGAAGTACCTGACATCGATGATGGCGATGTTTGGTTGACGATGGAGAGGGAGAAGCTGAGTAGAGGTGATATAAGAGATGCTTCTCGCCATAGCCATTTTTTTCTTTTTAGTGAAAAATGAAAAAATGTTCTTCACCATCTCAATTCCTTCCTTCCAGAGTTACGAATATTCTCACAAGGACTGGGTACCAGCTTGACGCAACGCTTACGTATCGTTTACTAAAACAAAACTCATAAAAAAGTCAACAAGCGGGGATAGCTCAGTTGGGAGAGCGTCAGACTGAAGATCTGAAGGTCGCGTGTTCGATCCACGCTCACCGCAATTAAATTTTTTTGTACGTTTTATTTGTAAGTTTCTGAGTGATTTAGCGGGTCCGACCGCATTTATTATTTATAAGTTTCTGAGCGATTTAGCGGGTCTGACTCGCATTTATTTATTTTTATTTTTTAATAAGTTTCTGAATGATTTAGCGGGTCTCGCCGCATTTATTATTATATATTTTATAAGTTTCTGAATGAGTTAGCGGGTCTGACCGCATTTATACTTTTTTCGTTTTAAAACTTCAAGAGTCTCCGAATGACTTCGACCTGGTGACTCCTCGATGGCCTTACCCCGTCAGTGGTGGCGGAATAACTATCGATGATTCCTATTGTTATGGCTAATATGTGATTCATGTTTTTATATTGATTTGGTTTAATCAATTGAAATTTTGAATTGATAATATATATATATAGAAGCTGGTACAGCAAACCAATCAGGATGGTTAAAAGAATTCAAGAGTAAACCGGAAGTCATGAACCCGGTTCACTGTAGTATAAAGCTCATCATCTCGGCCAAGTTGAAGAGTGATTTTGTTGATTCATTTTTGTTGTTCTGTTGAAGTCTGTTGTAACTGTGAGAGAGGTTGTTATCTCCTCCATTGTTGTAGCTCGGTTTGAGCTTGTAAAGGATCTTC
>KE158859.1:22718-41474 GCA_000411055.1 Leavenworthia alabamica | reverse complement strand
AGTTGAAGAGTGATTTTGTTGATTCATTTTTGTTGTTCTGTTGAAGTCTGTTGTAACTGTGAGAGAGGTTGTTATCTCCTCCATTGTTGTAGCTCGGTTTGAGCTTGTAAAGGATCTTCAGTTCTAGTGTATTGCCAGACTGATTCTGGCCCCAGACGTAAGGTAATCACTCCGATTATCTGAACTGGGTAAACAAATTCTTTGTGTCGTTTACGGTTCTTTACTTGTGCAATTTCTTTGTTCCGCAAATCAGAAGAATTCGATCAAGTTCAATAGTTATTGAGCTGTAACACCTATGAATCCGAAGGAGGAGAAAAAGGTCACAAGGTGTATGTATATGTTCATCGTCTTCAGGATCACAGGATGATGTGGAATGGAAACACGGCGAGACTGAATGATTATTCTGTTTGATCTGTATATTAGCTTCTTTTTATAGTGTCACCATTGTAACAGGACTTGTAGTCTGAGATATGTCCGGAAAATTTATACATCACCGGTTGCTCCTGCATTGAGTTTTTTTTTTCTTTCCCAAATACAAGTCACAGTATCAAATCTAATCTTTGTTATTTGATATATATTTATTTATAGAGGTCAATTTAAAATCAACTGAACAGAAGGTAACTGCTCAAACATAAGTCGATAACATTAACAGTAATGGTATAGATGGATCTCATGAGTAAAACAATAGATTAATGAATTTCCAAAAAAGGAAAAAAAATCCGACCTGCCGGAATCGAACCAGCGACCTAAAGATTACAGCAACTACTACAGTCTTCCGCTCTACCAACTGAGCTAAGGTCGGTTTTTTATTATAAACTAAGTTCTAATTATCTTAATACTGTTAACAGTGAATCTACCAAGTCGTAAATAAATTGATTCCTTTTTGACGATTCCGATATAGTTTCAGTTGTCTGATTCTGCTAATCAAAGATTCCAATAAAGCTAAGGTTACATCTCTTTCTCGTTTTCTTGTTTTTTTTGTCCCGTGTACAATGTCGTTTATTCAATTTGATCTTTTGATTTTAAGATTTACTTTTGTTCCAGAAATTTTTTTTAGGGTTCTTACTTTATTGCAATTGACGAATATAAAATATGCATTGTTTCTGATTGGTCGAATGATACGACAATTTTGTTATGTTGATGTAATTAAATAATATTATCTCTAGTTTATTTTGTTACTTACATTGTTTTTTTTCTTTGCAGAGATTATTATTCCAGTCTCCTGCAAAGATTGAAGAACAATGGAAACTAATTGTGAAACTTCTGCTAATGTTTCAAGCAATGATAAAGATGAATCAACTCAGAACATCTTTGTCAACCATGGTTAGTGTCAAGATTATTAAGTTCTTAATGAACCTTGGCTCAGTTTCTTTACAAGAATCTGAATGTATAATAAACCATATGATTGATCTTGAATTGTGATTGCTCTTTACTTATTACAGGTGAGATTGCATGGCAAGAAATGAGAAGTAAGTGGGTTGGAGATCCTTCTAATAGAAGAACTTCAGAAATCTCTGTTGAACCTGTTATAAGGTACATACATAATAAAGAACCTTAGCTTATACTGTTTCCTTAAACTACTTTGATGAATCTTCAAAGTCTTAAGTTTTTATATATTTATAGCTTCAATGCTACTTATGAAGAGTTGCTTCTATCTAACACTCCATTTCACAAGCCCATCCCTCTACCTGTAAGTTTCCTTTACAACTACTCCATAAACATTTCATCTTCTATTAACTTGGTTTCAATCTTGTTTGCATATGGTGCAGGAAATGGTGGATTTTCTTGTTGATTATTGGCAAGGTGATGGTCTTTTTGATTAGGTCTCCATAGAAGAGTCTTGGTACAGATTATAATTTGCAGACTCTTTATAATCCATTTAGGTATAAGGATTACAAATTCATTTACATATTGACTAAAAACAACAAGGATCTTACTTTAATTGATGCTTACTTATTCAACCAACAAAAAATGTCATTTGGTTGATCTAATTATGATGTTTACCATGTGATTTAACAGATAAACCCAAATCATTTGTGTGGTATATTCTATAGTTTTGGTTCTTTAGAATCATTATAAACATAAAATGTAGGTTGAGAAAACGTGTATGATCTTGATATGCGGCGTACTTCATTGTGATTATGTATGTTACGTGTAGAAAATGCATTTGCCTAAAGAAAAGTCAACAAAAAAAAAAGAAGAAGCGTTGACTGTGACTAATCGCTCCACTAAAAATGAAGCTTCTGAGAAATTATTTATTTATAGAATTTGACCTCAAAAAAAAATCTTTTTTTTTGGTCAAACAAGTAACATAGTTATAGTTGATTTTTAGGAAAATTATAAATACGTTGACCATGAAACTTTTAACTATGTGATCAAAATTTATTAAACCAACAAATTAATCTGAGGTAATAAAATAAGCATTGGTTTACCAGGTTCAATCATCAATGTATGTCAACAGATTTTTTTTTTAAATAATAATTCATCATGTTAATAAATCTACCTAATTTTTACAAACAATAAAAATAATGTTGACTGAATGAAATTTAGGTTTTAAAATTCGTTATTTTTCTCTATATTTTTTTAATTTAATTATTTGTTCTGTTGTCAGTATTTTCTTTTTCTTTTTTTTTTTTAATTTGATTATTTGGTGGCTTTTAGTTTGAGATAAATTGAGTGTGGTGGCTTTAAAAATTTGAAAACTTTAGAATAAAATATAAATAAAAATCCGTTTATAAATTGAAGAAGAATCTCTCTATCATTTGTCCATAACCAAAACAAATATCCATTTTTGTTGTTTATCTTCTTCAGGCAATCATCTAAACACTTAAAAAGAGATTCTGGAATTAGGTTAAACACCTCACTCATCCCAAAGCTGTTGATTACTCAACCCAATTGTAATGTATAAATCATTAGGTTTGTTTTTTTCATAGATTTTGATTTTTGTTTTTACATTTTGGATACAGGAGTTATGGAAATCGATAAAGCTATTGGAGAAAGTGAAGATAAGAGATTGAAGACTAAATACAATAACGCCATCTTCGTCATTAGAAGAGCTTTTTCTCTTTACTCGTCAGCTCTCTCTCTCTCTCTCTGTCTCTTTTATTTTCGTTAAATTATTCCTTAATCAAAGTTGAACATTGAATGATCTTGTCATGTTCATTGTTTATATTACAATTATGGTTGTTTATAAATGTCAACATTAATAAATGCAATTATATTTACTTGCAGTATTGAAGAGGTCGCTTTTAGTTTCAATGGAGGAAAAGACTCTACTGTAAGTTATTACTGTAAGCTCCTTTTATGTTCTGGTTTCCTAAGTAATAGTTATGACTCTGTTCATGATTTTTTAGGTGTTATTGCACCTTCTTAGAGCTGGTTATTATTTGCATAAGAAAGAGCTGAGTTTGTCTAATGGTGGTCTATCACATTTCCCAGTCCGGACCATATATTTCGAGAGCCCTTCTGTGTTTACTGAAATCAATGCATTTACATATGATGCAGCCAAAACGTAAGAAAATTCTGCAAGACTGATATTTTTTTTCTGCTGGTTAGCTAATCTTATCTTAATTCTATATGTGCAGTTATAGTCTGCATCTTGATACCATTAGCCAGGATTTTAAATCTGGTATGGAGGCTTTATTAAAGGCTAACCCTATCAAAGCTATTTTTCTTGGTGTCCGAATTGGTGATCCTACCGCGGTTAGCTTCACTTTATATCTTCAATCTCAAGATTCATATGCAAATATTTTAGTTGTGATTACTGTGGTTAGTTACTTGTCATTAAACTTTTCCAGGTTGGTCAAGAGCAATTCTCTCCTAGTTCCCCAGGATGGCCGCCTTTCATGAGGGTGAATCCTATATTAGATTGGTCATATAGGTATTTATTTTCTCCTTAGCCATATCTTCTTGTTGCTTAACTATCAACTTTGGTGGTCACTGTCATTGTTACTGGAATCTAGAGCAATTTTACAGAGCTTTATTCTCATTGATGTTTGAGTCTTTGTTTATTTATTCTGAATTTTTCTTTAATGTTTCCTATGCAGAGATGTTTGGGCATTTCTCCTAACTTGCAAGGTCAAGTATTGCAGTCTTTATGACCAAGGGTAAAAAACTTCTCCATGTTTTTCACTTTAACAAGATCTTTTTCTTTCTTGCCCAATTCGTCTTATATTTTGTTGTGTTTTATTTCTGAATATACAGATATACATCAATTGGGAGTATTCATGATACTGTTCCCAACGCATTATTATCTGTTACTGATACTAACGGTAAAGAGAAATTCAAACCTGCTTATTTGCTTTCTGATGGGAGATTAGAGAGGGCAGGGAGAGTCAAGAAACCTGCACCACGTAAAAATGTAGATACTGAATCACAGAAACAGGAGGTGCTTTTGGCCTCAGTTATTGCTGTTGGCGATGAGATTTTGTAAGTCGTTAATTCTTGTTATCAGGCTCTTCATTTGTAATTGTTATAAGTTAACACAACATTGTACATATATCTAGAGTTAGGCCAAGTGTCTTGCATGGTTACTTATCTACTAGGTGCAATGAAGTTCTTCTGACTCATTTATCTTCCATAGTTCAGGTCTAGCACTGTTGAGGACCAACTAGGATTGTCTCTGTGTAAAAAGTTGACTTCTGTTGGTTGGTCGGTGCAACAAACCACTGTCCTCCGTAATGATGTGAGTGATAATTACTCATTGTCTTTGTTACATCAATTGTCACCCATTGAAACATGTTTATAGGTGAATGTAAATGTTTCTTCAATCAGCTTAATCTCTTTTACTGTTTTTTCTTTACTCAGATAGATTCTGTATCCGAGGAAGTTGACCGTCAAAGGTCTACCAGTGATATGGTAAGCCATTTAAACAGAATCAAACAGAGGTTTTGTATTGGTAAGATATGACTAATAAATTTCTTCTTCGTTATGCTTTTTGAAGGTATTTATCTATGGAGGAGTTGGTCCTTTGCATTCAGATGTTACTTTGGCTGGTGTTGCTAAGGCATTTGGGGTTCGCCTGGTACATTCTCTTTCATTTTCAGCACCATATTTGATAAATGCCTTAACCTCTCAATGCATTCGTTGTTACCAGTTGCTGACTTTGTATTATCACCTTCTATTTGTGGAAACTCATTTATTCAGGCACCTGATGAAGAGTTTGAGGAATACCTTAGGCATCTTATCAGCGAGCAGTGCACAGGTGACAGGAATGAGGTAGGTTCGGTCTTGAGAAAAAATGTTCTTATATATATCTATATTTCAACAATATAAGCTAAAACTATAGCTTCAGAATCATTTATGTATGTCTGGGGCCAAGTTGATTGAGTTTCTTTTTCTCAGATGGCTCAGTTACCTGAAGGAATTACTGAACTATTGCATCATGAAAAGCTTTTGGTGCCATTGGTAAAACACTCAGTACTCCACCCAATGTTATAATAAATATTTCAGCATTATCATTCCATGATCATTAAATGATTCGTCAATATGTGTAGATCAAGTGTCGTAACGTGATTGTTCTAGCTGCTACAAACACTGAAGAGCTGGAGAATGAGTGGGAATGTATGACTGAGCTTACTAAATTGGGTTCATCACTCGTTGATATATATGTGTCAAGGCGCTTTATGACATCTTTAACAGATGTATGTTATAACTTTTCATTTCGCCATGGCTTTTTTTGCTTTGAGACTGATTAAACAAAAACAATTCACTATCAAAATTTCAGGTTCAAGTTGCAGAGCCTCTTTCCAAACTTGGTCTTGACTTCCCTGAAATTGATATCGGTATAGAAATCTTTGACCTTATCTAAATTTATTTTAACTGTACGAGCATTTAAAAATCTCTGTGTTTCTTCTCAGGGTGTTATAGGAAAACAAGACAAGGTTCTTTAGTCATCTGCTTTAAGGGAAAGGTACAAACACACAAGCTCTTGGTCTCATTTATTTTCTCATTTTTTCAAGGCTTACAAGGTTTTTTTGTACAGAATAATGCAAGGATTGAGTCAGCTGTACAGGCACTATTCAAGAAATTCAAGAAGGGTGTGTTCGTTGAAATCAATTAGACACAAGTTTGAGTTCTGGTCGAGCATGAGAGATGAAGTAATTGGAGAGGATGATTGGATCAGAGTTTAACAAGTTTAAGGAAACTTAAACAGTTCTTGAACAAAATTGAATGTATTATAAATAAAATATTGATGTTGTACCTTTTTTCACAAATATTGTTTTCTCTTTTTTATTTTTTTTTACTGATAAATTGTAAATTTCAAATTATATATGTAAAATCTAATAAAATTTTTAATTTGTGTGAAAGTGTTAAAACATAGATATTTTAATAACAGAGAGTATTATTCAATCATTTTACCTAAAATTGCAATTTTGTACAGTGTCTACCCCTAAACCTTACAGAGAGAGAGCAAAAACATCGTATACTTGAAATAATCAAAGAGGCTGAAGTAAACTTAAGCACTGTTCCTTTCACCCGTTTATGACTTCACCGATCATCTAGAGTGAATTCAGCTAGGAGAATCAGGTGTTTCTACTTTGAGAATGTTATTAGTGATGTGTCCTCTTGTAACCGAATCTTTTTGAGGATCCGTTATCCATAGCCCGTCCACGATGAACTTTATCTCATATCTACCTGGATATAACCAGAGTAATGTCGACCAGCATTTCTGCTTCCTGCAAAATAAATCAGCTAGTATCTGAATTCAATGATTAATGATTGTGAACACCATTTAAGGAAGAGTCACTAACCCGTTTGCTTTGGATGCTTGTAGTTCCATTCCCACTCGGTGTTGCCACCCATTAAAACTACCAGTTACTTCCACATCATTACCATCTCCGCAATATTCAATCACAACCTGAAGCAAAATATCATTTTAATAATCTTGGATATACAAAAATTCGAATACATATAGCCAGAACATGCAAATTTATACTAGTTCTAACTAGTGATATCATTCATTTACATAACCTTGTTTTAGAGAACTAAGTGATAAGGTGTATAATCTTAGATAGCTTATGCTCCAGTGGTGAGATTAGGGCTGTCTCTAGGATTGTATTTACTCTAAACTGGAACTTCAATAATACGATAACTATGAATTAAAGTAAAGCTACCTCTTGCAATCCTGAAAGAGTTTCCTCAGCTTCTTGCAATTCAACATCCTTCTCTGAGACAAGCATTTGAGCCTTTTGGATCTCTGTTTCAGCCCGTCTCTGAAGAACCGAAAGAGACAGCTGGACCAGGAAATTAAAGATAAACAAGTATCAGTCTTTGGAAGAATAGTTACATCCAAGCATAAATATATTTATCGCTTCTATAGGTACAAGAATGTGCAGATTCTTGAGAAACAAACATCTGAAGATTCTAAGGTTTCATAAATGCAGATGGATAAGTAATCAAGCTATCGTCTAATACAGATGTATGGAATCTACCAATTTATGTGTCTTCTCGCTATGTACAAACTTATGTGTTCTTGGAGAGTAGTAGCTTACCTTTTCCTTTTCAATCTGCTCCTTCAACCTTGACAGCTCCAGCTCCTTTTGACGCTGTCCATGCAATAAATTACCAACAAAGTTAGTTGGCAAAATTCACTTTATCTGGTCCACATAATGAGAGAAAGCAATCAATGTACCAGCATGAATCTCAGCCGAGTAATTTCAACCTCATTTTCCCTTTTCATGGTCTGTATCATTTCAGAACAAGATTCTATGAGCATACATACGAAAACAAAACATAGATAAAGTTCTATGAAATAAAATCAATTTGAGAAAGTTCAGTGAGCAAGATCTTTCAAGACCTCATCATGTGGATCCTTATCCAGGTTAACACTCCCATGTCTCTGATCACTATCCCTGTGAATGAAAATTTTAAAGGGCAGAGATTTTTAGGTGAACCACGAGAGATGCACATCAACTCAAACAGTCAAACTCCTACGATGCCCACTCTAGTTCTTCAGTGAAGAATGGTTTATCCTTTGCTCAAGTTCTAATGATACAAAAGCTTGGTGTGACTTCTACTAATAGGCTAATTCAATGCAATAAAAATCTGAACAATGACAGTTTTTGGGAAATATAGAATGTTTCAAGTGTGGATGTAATATCCAGGATATAACGAATGTTTCATTCTTGGATTTAATATCCAGGATCACTTATAGAACGTTAATAATGATCAAGAGCAACAGACTTGACCTTCATGGTTAGACTCACCAGTCAGAGCTATAAACTTCAGTAGCATGGGTACCTTCCTCCAATGGTAAGGCACTTCCATTTGGTGGCGTACTCACACTTCTCTGACCATCATAACTGTCTCCTTTATACTCACCACCTTTGGTTGTTTCTGCACTTTCTTTACTTTCTTCAAGATAGCTTTTATTAGGTATGTCCCTTTCATCATCTGAAACATGCATGAAAATGAAGATAAGGATAGATACGGAATGCCATTGTATATACTTAAATACAATTACCATCAAGTGTATCCAAGTATCCATTCTGAATAAATATGGTTGCCTTTTCTTCTATGCTTGACGTGGAAGAAGAAGAAACTCTTGGCATCCAATCCTTATCCATAGACTCAACTAAACTATCATCAGCACTACCAGAATGATTTTCGGCCATATCATGAATGTGCTGATTCTGAAAATTCTCGGCATTTTCCATGGTGTTCTCCGAAGTAAACACAGACAAGGATTCAGTAGCAATGTCAACGTGTTTGGTGTAATTGAGCTCTGGACTGGTGTAATGATTATAGGTAGTACTGGTATAATGATCCACAATGTTAACCTCCTCATCCTGTGTCACAAAAACATTGCCAGCTTCTATGTCTGGACAGATTGAAGTATCATCTAACACTAGAGGATCATTCCCAGATACTGAAGCTTCAGAAGATGAGTTTTCAATGTGAGGTGTATTATCGAGCTCCACGGTCTCAACCTTAGAATTGTTTTCTGTAATTTCTTTTGAATAATTACTGTCACCCAAGTTAGAAAAGGAGTCTTCTGTGCTCGAAACTCCAGCCAATGAAGATTCATAGTTACTAAAACTTGCATGTTCTTCAGCCTCATCAACTGAATTTGGGATAACATCTTCTTCAGTAAAACTATGATGTTCCTGATCAAGAGGCATACTCCCATCTGTTGCAGTAACATATATTTCACTACTTGAAAGTGGTTGAGTAGACAAATTTTGGTCTACAACATCAAGTGCTCCTTGGTCCTCCTGACCTTCTATACAAGATAACCAACCATATCTAAGAAAAAGTGGAGACTATATATTCCACAACTAACAATAAAGATTTTATTGAATAATGTTTTTGACCTGTTAGAGAATCATCTTCCAAAGAAATGTCACTTGCACTTGTTTCAATGTCAATATTTTGCTCATTACAATTTTCGATATCAGAGTTTGCAACAAGTTCCTCAATGAACTTGTATCCTCTTCGTCTGACAATGTTGGCAAGATCAACTCTACAAATAAAACTAAATTTAGTCAACTACAAATTTCCTAAAAATTCTGCAAAATTGTTTGGAATCTTCGAACCTTCCATGTGCAGAGAGCTCCTTCATGGACGGCACGTGACCTTGAGGAAGGCCAGCCAAAGCAACGAACTCTATAATCTCACTCCGAAGCTCCTCGTTGCTCTTCACTCTCTTACGAACTCTGCAAAACCAAACCAATTCAAAAAGACAGTTCAAAAACAGTAACTAAAATTGTAACAATTTGATCCATAGAGAGGAATTTCGAACCTGGGTTGTTTGATGGAACAAGCGAAACAAACGAAACCATTCTTCTTCTTCGTTGATTTCAAATACGAAACAAAAAGTTGCGGTTGCTGATGATAGCAGAACAATGGTTTCCGAAATTCCAAGGAAGGAAAGGAGAGAGAGAAAGGTACATGAGAAATCGTCGCCATGGCCTGACTTTCTCAAGCTCCAAAGTTCCCAGCATTTAAAGATTACCGACGACTCAGATTATTCGAATCTCTCACTGCACTGAACATGAAACAGATGACAACATTCCTCTAATCATAATCATATCATCATATGATTGATATTTGGTAATATTTTAACGGTTTACCAAAACCGGATACAGATTAATTCACTTTCCCAATACCCCTAGCCCCGGTTATCAATTAACCAAAGCTGGACATCAATTTCTAATCCAATTTCGCAATTTCTAATCCGTTATGAAAAATCAAAATCCCTAACGAGTGACACCGGTTAACGATTTATTTCTACAACCATACAAAAGTAACAAGTGCTTTTATCCCCTACGGCAAAAGATTCATAAAAATCGCTAAACGCGAAAAGGAATCCTAGATTCGGTATAAACCAATACCAATTAACCACCGGTACAAATTTACTGCTAAACCGGCTATTTTACAGAAATTGTACAAATCTCCTTCGTACTTGAACTCCACAGTGTTTTCAATTCTCTGGCTTCACACTGTTCTTTATTATCCCTGCCAGATGCTGTGATGTCCCCGGAGCAGTATTGGTGCCTGAAGGAATGTTGTTAGTCTCAGCCGTAGGAGTGACTTGTGGCTGAGAATGCAGCTGACCTTCTGGTGGTTGTGAATGATGAGACTGGTACATAACCAGCTGCGCCTCTGGACCCATGCTAGGGCCTTCGCTAGGGATATTCGGTGCAACATTGTGAGAACAATTCTGGCTGTTGTTGTGACCATTTGGTTGCGGCGGCTGGTTACAGAACTTCATTGTCTTGAGGACAAAATTGTCGTCGTGGAGCTCAAATGGAGTGCTGCAAATAGTTAAAAGTGTTATGTCGGTAATCAAATTCATTTGGCTGAAAAGAAGATCAAAATTTGGTGTTTTGTTCGTTTTTGCTAAGCTTTACCTGTTAAAATCGAAATGAACGAGCTGCATATCTTCTGATATTTCCACTTCTACTGTTGCATGAGGACGAGTCTGGTGCAGAAAAAACAACAACAGTCAGGCAGTGACCAAACAGGAACAATGCAAATTTATATGTTAGTAAAGTTACCTGAACAAGGATAAAAGGAAGAGCAACACCGCCACTGGGGGCATTCCCTGAGCTATACAAGTGCTCGTTTCTCTGTATCAGATTCTGAAGTCCTACATACTTTTGAGACATACAGAGAAGAAAGAAAGACCGTATAAGAATCTATGATATAAGTGAGTAACTGAGAAGATCAAGCATAGAAGCCGAGAGTTTTAATGGTTCCATTACCTGTTCTTCCAGTTCTTGCAAATATGCAGTTTTCTTGTCAATCCTGTTCCTAAGTGAGACTCGTTCATTCTGCAAGACATTAACTCAAATTAAGAAACAGTTTTTGGAACATGGGCAAACAGAAAATTTGTTTAAAACCTTTAATTCTTCAATGTCGCTTAAGCTTGTCCGAGGAAGACCTCTCCATTGAATCTCTTTTTTATCTTTGGATATTATATCCATAGCCATGAGGACGTTTAAAGCATCATATACTCTTCTTCTTATGTTCTTTTCATCATACTGTTGCTGATAACACGTTTTCACATCAAATGATTTTATCAGAATTTACAACAAGTATTGCACATGTTCAAGTTATAAACTATCTAAGAAACGAATACCTGATCCGGGGATGTTCCATCGTTATTCGGGAGTGCAAATTCAGCAACAAGCTCATCAGCAACCTGAAAATACTTAAACCAGTCAGATACCAAATTATAGAGCTACATGTTTGCAATACTTCTCATAAATCAAACAGATATTTCACTATGTACAGGTCTTAAAGCACAATAAATCAGTTTCATGATATAACGTAAAGAGAAGTGAATGGATCTTATAAGGCAGGATATTGTGAAGCTCTCTGTTATAAGGAAACTACTGTACCTCATTGTAAGTTGTCCTTCCTTTGCTTTCCACCTTTTCACATACTGAGAAAAAGCCGGAAACACACAAGATCAGTTAAATGCATTAACCACAATACATAGCTAGAAACTTTCAAAAGTTTTACATGGAAGTAGAAGAGAGGCGAATAGATAAAACAACCTTTCATGCTAAATTGACGAAGCCCTCTGCCACTTTTATCTGGACCAGCTGCACGCTGTCCTCTCTTCTTCTTCTTACCACTGTTAATAGATCAATGATCAACAAAGAAGCTACACAAAAGACACCTAATAGCTTCCACAAAAATTAAAGCACAAACGACAATGTCCTAAACAGGTTTTTAACTCCTGGCAGAAAGATAAGTAATCGAACAGGCGGATTCTCTATACAGTTTGGACATAACTCAAGTAATAGAAAGTGTATATATCAGTAGATCCAAAGATGATTCAGACAGCCATGCTAACATCTATTGGTTTTACGTTTCATATATTCCTTATGCAAAACAAATCCCAAACAAAATTCACAATGTTAGGCTCACAAAAGCAGCCATTGCTATAGAACGAAACCCTAAATCACAAAACCCAGCATCACATGATAAAACACAAACCAAATCCCAAAATTGAGGCGAAATTATAGATTTACATAGAGCTTTTAAACATACCCAGAAGCTCCTAGAGAACCAGCATCATCACCTTGAATATCCAAATTGTTCAGGCGTAGAAAAGTACTGTCACTAGCAGATGTAACAACGGTGGTCATTTGTTCACTCCGGCTAGACGGCGAGCCCATACTTCCACTAGTAGACACCGATTGACCAGAAACCGCTGTTCCCCAAGACCTCGTAGTAGGGTTATTGTTGTTTTTACCCAAACTATCCTCATGGTGGTTATGATTAGAATTAGACCCTATTGTTGTCATTCTTCACCTAACTAACTACCACACAATCCGCTACTGCGGAATTCAGTTATAAAATAGAGAGATTTGCGCAAGAAATTTTTGATTATTTCAATAAAACCCAAATTGAGTACTGACCTTAAATCGACTTGGGATTTTTTGGATATTAACTAAAGTTTCAATACTAGAGGATAACCATCATATTCCCAGGTGTGATAGTTCTCCGAAACGGTGATCTTCGCGGCGGAAGAAAGTAAATAGAATTCGCCGGAGAAGGAGAGATAAGTCGATCGGAGTTGAGAGGTTGTTTTGTCTTGTGTGTGATGATGTAAGAAAGAGATGTCGTCCACAATGAAGAGGGACCAAACTGACTCACATTGGTAAAAAAAAAACAGTAATAAAGAGGATAATTTTTTTATTTATTTTATTTTAGTATTATTCTTTTGAGAATATTAATTTATGCCTTTTGTTACTTAATAATACTTCTTCAAAATAAACCAAAAAAATCTACAAAATTATGCTTTAATAAGCATAAAACTAATACAAACATCAAAATTATGATTTATCAAGGATTGTAGTTTGTATAATAAGTATAACATTCTCATCCATGATTTGAGAATGGTATAGAAAATATGGAATTGTAGCTAGCTATGAGCAAAGAGACATGTCCCCAAGGAGAATAATCTAACTATAATTGGAGAGCAAAGAGTAAAGATCATGTGACAATGAAGCTTTGGGTTCACGAAAGGCACATAATAACATGGTTGTGATTTTTCTTTTGTTTTTAACTTTTTTGTTTCTAATTCCAAAATCTAAAAGCTTGTTGCTGAAACTGCTCTTTACACGTCACCTAAACCGGGGTATTGATAAAGCGGTCCGATATAGGATTAGCTCATTGCCCTATCAACATTTGCCAAAGCTTACAGTATCTTTAATGGTCCGATAGTTTAGTCCGATGGTTTACACTAAATCTCAAATACAGATCCAATCTCAACTAAATTGCTTAATAAAAAGAAAAAGACCAATAAAACAATAGTTTAATGACTGTTAATAAAGACTTAGATACTACTCTAAGTCGTTGAGTTTGACTTGGAACTGCTCACCTGAAGACAACACCTTCACACTGACCGAACCATTTTCCCACTCTGTCTTCCCAACCAGAACCAGCCTTTTTGCGTTTACCCGAGCCGCCCTCTTGAAAACCCATTTCAACGGTTTACTCTCCAATACCAAATCAACGGTTTGTCCTTTGTCTCTGAGAGTGGTTGCAACTGTGGCTGCTGCTCCTTGAAGGTCTTTGTCCAAAGCACACACAATGTTCTCTACCTCTTGCTCTAATTCTGGCAACAAATCCTTCTCCTTAAGCAACTAAATGAAAGAGGGAAATAAAGATCAGAGACTCAAAAAACTAAATCTGAACTTTTGTTTCACAGCCAATACTTCAACTTACTTCAACAATAACAGCATCACCAAAACCAAAACCACAAGCAGGAATGTCATCACCTCCATAAGTAGAGAGTAATCTATCATATCTCCCACCACCACATATAGCTCGCAGCTTCCCTTTTCGATCAAATCCCTGTCACAAAACATTTCCATCAATTGTTATAAAAAAAACTATAGACAAGTCTCCATTTATGGAGAAGATTATCACATAGAATCTAACCTCGAAGACGATACCAGTGTAATAAGCAAGACCGCGTACAACAGATGCATCAAACTGTATCCATTCTGAATAACCAAAATTTTCAGCAAGTGAGAAGAGTTGCTTCAAATCTGCAATGGCTTCTCCTGCTCCACCAAGTATATCTGCTTATACAATTTAGTGGTTCTTATTAGCAGCAATTTTCGGAGAAAAGGACTACACTAGAAACAATGAAAGGATATACCTTCCAAATCATCCAAGGACTTCACAGAAAGCACTTGCAATAACTGTTCAATAGCATCTTCTGATATTCCCGTGAACCCAAGTTCCTTCTTTATTTCATCAATTGGAATTTTTTCAATCTATTTAGGACAAAAGCAATGGCAGAAACATTAGTAAAGCTTGAGCATTTCAAAGCTACTAGTATATTAATGTTTAGACTACTAACCTTGTCTATAATGATACAAACTTTTCCAAATAGGTCTTCTGGTACACCATACTTTTTTAATAATTCTTGTAAAACCTGTACAAGAAAGAAGTTAGTGGAGATGATAGCTACAGTAGATATCAGATGCTGCAGATCGTGCAAAATAATCTCAAATAAAGTTTGCCATTGCAAGTAAATCACATGGTTCTGGATCTTGAGGGTAAAACAAGATGATCAAATAAAGAGGAAATAGGCAAAAATACCTTGCGGCTTGAAACCTTAAAACCAACATCTGATGCAGTGATTCCAATCCGCTTGAAGAAGGTGACGATTGATGAAATTAGTTCCGCTTCAGCCTAAAAAGAAAAGGTTTGAGAACCAAATTAGTGGTAAGGCTTATAGAGACTTAAAAACAAACACAGGTGAGGTTAATATAGCAAGAAACTTAAAGTCCTTAAAGTGTTTGAAGTTGTGACTTGAGATAGATACATACTGTTACTTGAGGCACACCAATAATATCCATATTCCACTGGTAATGCTCACGTCGCCTTCCTCTTGTCATTCTCTCATAACGCCAACACTGCCCAATAGCAAACCACTTCAATGGAAGGGAAACAGATTTTCTGGACCAAAAAGAATACGAGAATCAACATTCTCACATCCATACCTGGATACTAGCAAAATAAATAAATCTTCCTTTGAAGATTTCATGGACAATTCTGAAGACTTGTATGCATTAATTACCCTTTCTGTATGACAAGCCTCGCCAAGGAAGGTGTAAGCTCAGGCCTCAATGCTACACGCCGATTACCCCTATCTTCAAAGCAGTAAAGCTATACCAAAACAAGGTTGCACGAGTCTAAGCTAAGAATCTAAATAGTTCCAATTACTCTACTTAAACTGCAGATAAAGATCCTAAGAGTGAAGTGAAATGAATGAGAAATGAAGAAAGAGTAACTTGGTCTCTAATCTCCTCCCCTGCTTTTCTGATGAACAATGCCTCTGTCTCCAGCACTGGAAAATCCACTTCCTCATATCCAAATAACCGTGAGACCTTCATAGAAAAGTAAACAGATAAAAGTGTCAAACTTTGAATTCAAAATTGCAGAAATAATACCAAAACTAGCAAATTGATAGATAAAGTATCAAACTTTATCATATTAATCATAGGTTTTTATGAATGTGATTATATGACCTCTTTGAAGTGGTTGAAGAGCCAGTTGCGGAGTCGCATATCCTCAGGAGGGAAATCACGAGTTCCTTTAGGTGGATTGACATCGATTTTCTGAAAGTCTTCAGTCACCAACGGAGCCACAATCGAACCAGACCTGCCTCCATTAGCTTTGGTCGCTGCACAGATAAGGCGCCTAGGGATAGAGAAGTGGCGAGGAGGCGAATAAGGAACAAAGTCAAGAAGAATAGGCCTCAAACTCGAACTCAATCGCGTAGTCACTATGTGAATTGCTCGCATCTCTTTTCTATTGGTCTCTGCTTCAGCTCCTCTCTGATAGATTCTACAAAGCAGCAGGTCCTTTGCTTAGAGCACCAAAGAGATAACAAAATGTTTTTTTTTTAAATTAGTTTGGAATCGAGGGTTTACGATAACCGGAACAACCTTGATCAGATTACCAACCGGTTATACAAACCGTGACTTTATTTGTTTCCATTACAGTGGACACGTAGACAGTGTAAAGGTGAGTGGGCCCAAAAAGAGAAATGGTAGCGCCGAAATATGAAGAGAGCTTTTCGTTTTTTTAAATTGGAATAATTAGCCCAATAATCATTATGAAGCCCAATAACCATTATAAAGCCCAAACGATAGAATATGTAGAATTGATAAAACTATGATGCTCTGAAGTTTGTGTTTGATCACATCTACACAATATGACTTCAAATCCCATCCAAAAAATTGAGTTTGACATATGATTTTTAAAAATACTAGTGTTTACGTGAAATGACTTTTCAAGTGTGGAATATTAATGTCTTAACTCATACTTGGAATTAAGATAATTAAATTTGATCAACTATTGCTATAAATTAAAATTGTTATGATTTGATAGGTATATATATGAAATGCAAAGAGTTCTTATATATATATATATATATACATAGTTGCTTTTACCTGGTTTGGAAAAAAAGTCTATTTCCATGTCTTTCTGAAAGTGCATAAGTGATAGCTAAGTGCAAACCAATTCCGGTTTACATAAAAAAAGCATATCAAATATAAATCGAAGAAGGAGCATTAAAAATGTTTTGCAACAGGTGGTCAAATATTTTTCTCATATTTTTTTGACTCATCCCATTTAAGTCAAATCCAATGGGCCGAGGATAGTTTCGTCATTTCGTATTAATTCCAGTTATAGTTAATCCTCGGTCATAAATGGGCCCATTTAATGATGAGTCCAACTAGACGGCATTAAAAAAATAAAACCGCATATAAATTCTGACTTATTATTTACATATATGTAAAATTTACTATATGTTATATCATCAACCGTCATAAGTTAAATTTAATACATACATCAGGTCTCTATATATATTCCTTATCTTCTCCTTTTTCTTATTCTTCAAACCAGAAGAAAATATTCTCTCGAGTTCTTTTACAGAGTATATTCAAATTATTCCATAAAAAAAAAACTTATCTGATTCTGTTCTCTTACGATGGGTGAGGTTGGTTAGTTACTCTTCTTCTTCTTCTTATTTTACACTCTCTGTGTTTACCTCTCTCTCGCTCTGTGATATTCAATTTCTCTTTTGATTTGATTTTTGTAGAAAAAGGAAGAAACGGCAACGAAACCTGAAGGAGAGAAGAAGCCGATCGATAACGGTGGTGCAAAAAAAGGAGGAGATACTACCGTCGTCGTTATGAAGCTTGATATGCATTGTCAAGGTTGCGGGAAGAAAATTAAACGAGTCTGCAAACATTTCAAAGGTAAAAAATAATAATCATTCAATTTCCAATTCAATTCGATAGGATTTGAATTCGCCTAACCCTAACGTCTATGTTTTTTTCAAATCATGATTCAGGTGTGGAAGATGTTAATATTGATTATGACGGTAATAAATTAACTGTCATCGGAAACGTTGATCCAGTTGCAATTCGTGATAAAGTAGCTGAACGAATTAAGAGAAAAGTTGAACTCGTTTCTACAATAGCACCACCTAAAAAAGAGACTCCTCCTGAGAAAAAGCCAGCGGAGGAGAAACCGGGTGAGAAGAAACCTGCCGATGAGAAAAAAGTTGAGAAGAAGAAAGATGAAGTAGAGAAGAAAGCTTCTCCACCAACACCACAACCACCAAAAGAGGTATTGAATAGTCTCTATCTCTGTATTATCTCTTCTAATAAAAATTAAAAAAAAAAAAACTGATTTGAATTTGAACGTGTAAAAACCGTAAAGTTTCGAAGTGTAGCACGCACGTTATAGACCACAAAACAAAATATAATAAATCAATAATATTTTTTTTAATTGTTTTTTTTCGTGTTACTGTTTCTGATGTAATTTTATTTGTTGTGATGCAGAGTACTGTGGTGTTGAAGACGAAATTACATTGTGAAGGTTGCGAACACAAAATCAAAAGAATAGTCAACAAATATAAGGGTATGTAGCTTATTTATTATTTTAGTAATTAAAAAAAACAAATTGGTTAGCTGAGAAAGTGATTAGTCTAAGCTTACGGGATTAATTATATTATTAATTACAAACTAATGTTATAATTTTTATTTACAGGGGTTAAATCAGTTGCTATCGATAGTGCCAAGGACTTGGTGATAGTGAAGGGAATTGTTGACGTCAAACAACTCACTCCTTACCTTAATGAGAAGCTTAAACGCACCGTTGAAGTTGTTCCTGCCAAAAAAGACGACGGAGCAACCGTGGCGGCAGCTGGTGGCGAGAAGAAAGACAAAAGTGTCGCAGCTGGTGAAAAGAAAGAGAGTAAAGATGGCG
>KE158859.1:0-22696 GCA_000411055.1 Leavenworthia alabamica | reverse complement strand
AGGAGGAGGAGGAGACGGTGGTGCTACGGTTGATGTGAAGAAATCAGAGTACAGTGGTTATGGTTATCCTCCACAGCCCATGTATTACAACCCACCAGGACAAGTATACGGTCAACATTACATGATGCAAGGTCAATCTTCTCAATCATATGTACATGAACCATATACGAACCAAGGATACGTGCAAGAACCGTATACGAACCAAGGATACGTGCAAGAACCGTATACGAACCAAGGATACGGTCAAGGGTATGGACAAGAAGCACCAACATATATGATGAACCACCAAGGCTACGTAGATCCTTATGCTCATATGCGTGCGCCTGAGATGTTTAGTGATGAGAATCCAAATGGGTGTTCTGTGATGTGAGTAAAACTGAAGGGGACGAAATTGTAAATAACTAAGAAATCTAGGGGTATGACAAATTGTACACTACGAAACGAAAGAGCGGAATATTCCGACTCCGGTAATCTGTACCGGCTTAGATTGGCCGGTTAGAACCGGTTTTTGAGAGCGCGGGGATTGGTTGGTTTATTCTATATATAGGTACTATAATTTTGTATCGTAAGATTGGAATATCTTATATTAATAAAATTTTATGCTGTATAACTTTTTAATTAAAGTGGTCATAATTATGGAGAAATATATTTGCTGGCTAATCTAGTTTTGTCTGAAGAAAACAACCGTTCGCGGTAAGACTAGTCGTCAATCATTTTATAAAAATCTCTGTTACCATCACTTCAATCTTATCAACTCGTTTTATGTTATAAAAAATATAAACTCTTGAGATGTGTAAGGAAATTAATATTAATGGTTATATTCAAAATCAGTACGTATACAAACCGACTAAACATAAAGAGACGAATAGGACCGTCATTTCGAATCAAATATTAAACGGACGACGGCTACGCCGTTTCATACTGCGATCTGGTTCGAACTTCGAAACTTACAACACAACACTTCCAACATATTTAGAGATAACGTTTGGTTAGTCTTTATAAGAAATTCGTCTGAAAGCAATCAAGTTTTTGTAATTATTTAAAACCAAATTTTTAGATTTTATTTTGTAAAAATCAACTTTATTGTCTACAGAAGTTTATACTTTTGAGAGTCATAGCTTTTCGTTTAACATAAAGGGTAACGGTATAATGGTTAACACATACAACTTCCAAGGGGTGAAGGTAATGTTAATCTAATATACATATTATTTTATATTTTTGTTAAAATAATATACATGCTTGTTATAAAATCATTATTTATTAATAAATAAATTAGTGACTGTACGTAGAGTATTCTGCCCAAATACATTTTTAAAAAATTGTTACATCATATTATTTTTTAAATAAAAATTGTTGGTTCCTTTCACACTCATCAAAAGTTAGTGTGGGCAGATTAAGCAAAGTTTTAACAAAACAAAAAAATCTTTAACCATTTCTTTACCATACTGATAAATGCCTTACTCTTAAGATAATAATATATTATAAACTGTCATGTGAAGTCTACACTATTAAAATTAAATTCCATTGACGGTTAATTTGAAGTTTTAATTTTTTGTCAGCCACATAATATATGACTTAATTAATTAACCATATAATAAAATGTACGATAAACAGCCACATAATTAATTAAGAGTGAGTAGTTAATTTGGATGGACCGACGTATGATCACGTTTACGTGTGTGTTTTTCTCATTATATAATAATAATTAATAAGCAACCAATAATGTTTATTAAATAAAATAATAATAATAATTTTCAGATAAGAAGGTTCGTGCCGTTCATACATCAGCAGACATTTGTATTTTTGCCTCCTTTATATATAATATAATAATAATAATATTCTACGTTATATATTACTAAATGGCTTAAAATTTCTTTCTTATCAATATCATTCACTTTTATTTGGTTTAAATATAATTTCGATCATCTTAAAGTATTGCAAATGTGGTTTCCTTGTCGTTATCAGACGTAACAAATAAAAAACAAAGACAATTTTATTTAAAGGCAACTAAACCAAACAGGAACTTGAACATATATATTTTAGTGTATGATTTACTTATATATATATATATATATATATAAAACATGTATAATTAACTGCATAATCAATACATAATTCTTGGATTTTTTTGTTTATGTGTATACTCTATTTATATATTTAGGGGTTAATAACTAATATACATGTCGGATTTTGTGAGCTTCACCGAAAAAAAACAATTTATGAATGTTAATTAATTGAATATTTAATTAACCTCCAAATCATTTTGGTGATGCGAAAACCTAATCCAGCACTTAAAAAATGGATTTAAAATTGTTATTTAAAGTTTAATAAAGAAAATAAATCCGTCAGCAACAATATAAAAATATAGAATAAGGTGGAACGATGACGAAGAGTGGAGTAGGGTGAAACCATGCACTAATGCCGCGTGGTTCTGACTCAGCTTTGTATGTGACTCAGCTTTGCTTTATTTTATCTTATTTTATACTGTTTTTTATATATTATATAGTATTTACTAATAATCTTATTAATAAACATAACATATGGGTATGTATGTACATAAGAAGCATGAATCTGATCATATGATGAGTAATGATGATGTATGATTAATCTGTGTGGTTTAATGTTGACATGTTATAATTAGTGGGACCGGTCCACGTCAGGCCCACATGGATACTTTGTCTCGGTTTGGTCTGCACGGCACGAGTCTCCCCCACTAGTGGGCCCTACTTATACAGCTGGAATATTTAATTACTAAAATAGAAAGGTCTTCTTGCGTAGCTGTGTGTTATGTTCTCATGAACAATAAGAAAACTCGATCGCTACATGTGAGGTGTAGACTTTATTTAACATCCTCTTATAATTATTTAGGGTTTTAAAAACATAAATTCAGAGAATCAAATCATATGGACTTAAAAGATCTGTTTAATTGGAAATCCTATTTAAAATTCGAATATTCTTATCTGTTATATATCAGTGTTTTAGTTTTAATTTTTAAAAATTGAATATAACAGTTTACCAAACATATTTGTATCGAATAAGTTGGTTAAATTCACTTTATTTATTTTAGACACTAACAACCAAAAATATATACATTACATCTAATATTTAATAACCTTTTACAGCAAAATTCGAGTTAAAAAACAATATTGTATTTTTACCTTGTCAAACATGTGAAAAGACAGACCAGAACTACTACAAATGAATTTGAAACAGGCTTGTCTGAAAATTCTGACTTTTCAAATTTCACAAAGAGGCGCAGCCACACGTGCAACCATGTTTCCACCTTGTTTCGTTTGGTTTTAAGACTTAGTTAACCAATTAGAACGTTTTATCAGAGTCGTGACTGGTTCAACTATGTATATATCTTATCCATTTAAAATCCCTAGTTGACAAACAAAAAAAATACTATTTAAGTCGTGTCTAATAAACTCATGCTGTAGTTGTTTTTGTAATAAAAAAAAGTGGAGTTCTCTCTGTTACACGAGGAAACTAGTGTAGTTAGTCCAAGAAACGTTATTTTGAATTTTGACTATTTCTCAGAATTTTGGAAATGAATTTGACCAGTCCATTTGTTTTTTCTTGGGTGAATCGTCAAACACTTTGAACTTATTAAATGTTAGTTTGACTTGATTTTTATTCTGTCAATAAGATATTTTGTTCATGATTTTTAGTTCCAGTTACTATTTTTTTTACCTTGTTGAAAAGTCGGGTCTCGTATTACATATTTCTCTTTATTTTCAATGAATTTGAATTTTTTTCATATTCTTTCATTGTGAGAAAACGAGGGTATTATGGGCCACAGGTTTGAACTGATTTTAGTGGGCTTCAATATTGTCTTGTGTGCTGAAGAAGAGTTGAGAGATTTATTAAAAATAAAGTATATATGGGCCGGTGTTTCTTTTCTGTTAGACCACAACTAGAGCAGGCTACAAAATATATACAGTGAATGATGTATGAGTAGTGTTTGTTCTCCTTGTCGTGTTGATTCGTAGAACAATGAATCTCATAGTTTATATTTATATTTTTACTTTTTGTTTGCAGAGTTTGTTAAGATCATGTCCATAAGCGATAATGATTGTACACAAATCATTGCAGCTTAAAGAAGTAAAGTCTTGAATTTTTATATTATTTTTACTATTTGATTTATTTATATCAAATTATGATCACACATGACATATGATAAATATCAGTTACAGACGGTTTGTAAAGAAACAACGACTATATAGTAAAACATGTTGATTACTAAACAATGTTTTAATTATCAATTGAGTTTTTTTAGTTAAATTATTTGATCAGACCGAACCAGATGCAAATCAAACCGGTTACTTAAACATAACCGGAATCGTTAAGAAAATAATAACCCAGAAACACGTGAAAATTACCTCAAACGGAGAATGGCCACATTTGTCGGAATTCGAACAAGATTCCTGAGTGTTCCACAAATCTCTACGTCACTGTTGAGAATCCATAATTCTCGTAGCCTCTCTTTTTCCATTCACCATCGGAATTCTCTTTATCGTCCTCTTTCTCCGTTCGCTGCCGCTCATCCTTTGTTTTGGCTTCGATCATCTCCTCCTGTATCATCCATGACCACTCAGGCTGAATCTGGATCTACACACCAATCCGATTCTTCCAAAACGGTAAATTTAATTCGTATTAATTCTGATCAAATGTTCAGATGATGATTCGACTTTATCCCCATTTAAAAAACTGTTTTGAGTGAAATGTTTCTTCGAGTCACCATTGTCATCAACATGCTGATTGTGATTGGATTAGCTCTCTACTAAAATATTCAAAGTTTTGATTCAACCATCGGATTAATATCAGTCTAATTGGTATCATATTTATCTTATAAAAAATCGACTGAATATGTCAGTGCTAGTGCAGGTGAGGTTAGTGATAAAGGGAAGAGTACAAGGAGTATGCTACAGGAACTGGACTGTTGAGAACGCTGAGCAGCTCGGAATAAAGGGATGGGTGAGGAACCGCAGGGACGGTTCAGTGGAAGCACTCTTCTCTGGACCACCTGAAGTTGTTGATGAGATGCATCAGAGGTGTCGCCGTGGCCCTCCTGCAGCCATGGTTACAGGCGTAGAGGCTTTCCCTTCCACTGAAAAACCAGGAACAAGTTTCGAATACAGATCAACCGTCTGATTGATTCTCTTTTCATAAAGATAAGGTTCTCCAAATGCTGCAATAATTATGGATCTATCATGCCTGGATAGGCTTAAATTAAACACACAAGCCAATCTTTATACATAATTTGTGTATCGTTGATCACTTAGCTCTACGTCGTGTTTACAGTTTCAGATATTACTAAAGTTGTATTTTATCGTTTACTTTTGTTCTACAGCAGATTCTGAGACAAATAAAGACCCTAACACACAGAAACTTCACAAAACTCTTTTTATGAATCACAAATTGATGCAAAGCAGAGTACTTCAAAGTAGAATCTCAATGGATATGTCTCATAACATTAGACAGATCAGTGTGATAAAAATCAAAACTTCATGTCGACCTCTGGTGCGAACAATCGGCCACGATGATTAAATATCATGAAATCCGAGTTATCTGGTAAAGACACCGCCCTGAAATAGTTTTGAAAGAAGAAATTAACAGAAGGTATTCACTTCATCTAGCAAAGACTATCTCAAAACTAATCTATGTAGACAGAAGGCACAATCATCACGTTTCAACATAGGGTGTCTAAAAAGCCCATGAGGAAAATCTGAACTGATTCAATGAGCTAGGGGAAGAACAGTTTAAAGTTATTGTAAACCATAACCGTAAGTTCCATTTTTCATGTTGATAAACATTGATGGACAGAAGCGAACTCAAGAGACATCAAAGCTAGACCCTTGAAACATCTTTAGAACAAAAGTTCCTTAAATGAATTCATGAACAAACATCCATAAATCTTCTAAGTCGATAGCAAATATATTCACTAGAAAACGTAGTTTCAGATTGATTAACACAACAGAGAGTTGAAAAGAATGATGACGACAAACCTGTTTTCATCGGAATCTGGGTGGATAGAGAGAAATTTCCCAGGAAAAGTCAACGCAGCCCACATACACAGAGCCAATCCAATGATCAACTCCAGAACAACCTTAAGAATTCAATCATAAGACATATTAAAACATAATCCAAACTGAAAATTTTCAAAGACAATTGAGGAAAAAATAAAACTTTATCATATACTCACATTCATCGGTGGTCCTGAAAACTCTTCCTCCATGATCTTCAACAATCCTCTATCTGAAACAAATAATAAAAACCCACATCAAGATATTAGCTTCTATCTCAAAAACCAAAGTAGATCTGACTCTACTTGAACTGGAATCGGATTCGGACGAATGAGCATACATTGGATTGTTGAATAAGCAGCATGTGAGAGAATGAGAATACCGAAAACTCCAATTAAGAACCCTAAATTCATGACTTATTCTATTTTGAAGTTCTCTTTTTTGTTTTCTAAGATGATTTCACGATCTGGATTTTCTCGTCCAGTATTCTCCGCCGAGATTCGAAATAGAGAAGTGGATGAGTCGAGTTTTAAAACAGCATGTAGTTATAACATATCACAATCTTTAAATGAAAACGGCATAACGTCTAATATCGAAGAGACCGTAAACAACGCGTAGTTCTATATCGAGAATATCCCTAAAGGTCCGTCACAGATATTTCCTGAACTCACGGTAGTGATTATAACCAACCACTTATAATAATCTTATAAACAAATTTTATGAGACTAATACTTTAAACTTGATAAAGATTCCAAACTAATTTTCCATTATTTTACATAAATTAGTAAATGATGAAAATAAAATATCAAATCTGTTTGTAATTTCAAATTGATCAAAATATTGATAAGCTAATAATAATTTATGAAAAATGGAGATTCATTTAAATAGACACAAAAAACCATGTATTTATTTGGGTTTTTTAAAAAAGGAAAAAGAAATTATAAGATAATATACTGTATTAAAAAAAGTAATAAAAACATGTTTCTTGCTTGATACCGCTACCTAAGACTTATATTCCTTTCTTGTGTTTGTTATTCACTATAACCAATTTGCTATACTCACCTCTCTCTTACTTATATTTTCAACTTTCTGCCATAATGTTTTGAAATTATATTTAGGTACCCTCACCACACCTTAAATTAGTCAAAATCGGATCGTTATTCTTCAATAACTGTAGTATATTTATGATTTCTTATTGAGTACTTGATAAATAAAATAATATTAATTATTTGGTAAATTGATTTGAAGATAATATGGGGTAATATAATAATACCAAAGTATGGGAACTTTTTGAGAGAAAATTAAATAAAAGGGGTGGTTTAAGAATAAGGAAAAAGAAAAGGAAATAAATTGCATCAAGAAAAGAAAACAGATTACTATAAATACCGAAATCTACTGCTCGTTGAGAATCAAATCGATCTCTCTAGAAACTAACTTGCGTCGTCTTCCTCTGAGAACTCTCTGGTCAATATCATCTTTCAAACATGTCAAACCAACCTGAATCTTCCGACTCGTAAGTCCCCAGATTTCCTATTTTTGTGTTTTGATCATAAAGTTTCGATCTTTTTTTGCTGGGTTTATATATACTGGGATTAGGGGTTTTGGTTTGATCTCCAAGCTGATTTGCCCTTATTGCGTTCGTGTTTACAGGAAATCTAAGAAGGATTTCAGTACTGCGATTCTTGAGAGGAAGAAGTCTCCAAATCGACTCGTTGTTGATGAAGCTATTAACGATGACAACTCTGTTGTCTCTCTCCATCCTGCTACCATGGAAAAACTTCAGCTTTTCCGTGGCGACACCATTCTCATCAAGGTTTTGTTTTTGTTCCTCATGTAGAAAATCTCTTATTGACTACTATGTTGTGATATGCTTGGATTTTGTTACTGCCTTGTCCCTTTTGAGTCTTTAGATTTAAATCTAATCTTGTAAACACATTCAGTTAGCTGTACAAATTTTCACTTTTTCTGTCTAAAGAAGTGATTTTTTTTATTTGTGTGATTTCTTATTTAATTGGGGTTTTGGTTTCTCAGGGTAAGAAGAGGAAGGACACTGTGTGTATTGCCCTTGTTGATGACACATGTGAGGAACCAAGGATCAGAATGAATAAGGTTGTAAGATCTAACTTGAGGGTTAGGCTGGGAGATGTTATTTCTGTTCACCAATGCCCTGATGTCAAATATGGAAAGCGTGTGCACATCTTGCCAGTTGATGATACTGTTGAAGGGGTTACTGGAAACCTCTTTGATGCTTACCTGAAACGTAAGTTGTCTTGAATCTTGGTTCCCTTTCATATCATAGTGGAGCTTGTCTTGTTTGGATTGCTTTCTCAACTTACATTGATTTTTTTCAACAGCTTACTTCTTGGAGGCTTACCGCCCAGTGAGGAAAGGAGATCTTTTCCTAGTAAGAGGAGGAATGAGGAGTGTGGAGTTCAAAGTGATTGAGACTGATCCTGCTGAGTACTGTGTGGTGGCTCCAGATACAGAGATTTTCTGTGAGGGTGAACCAGTTAAAAGGGAGGACGAAGAAAGGCTTGATGAGGTTGGTTATGATGATGTTGGTGGTGTTAGGAAACAGATGGCTCAAATTAGGGAATTGGTTGAACTTCCTTTGAGGCACCCACAACTCTTTAAATCAATTGGTGTGAAGCCACCAAAAGGAATTCTGCTTTATGGTCCTCCTGGATCTGGGAAGACTTTGATTGCTCGTGCTGTGGCGAATGAAACTGGAGCATTTTTCTTCTGTATCAATGGACCAGAAATCATGTCGAAACTGGCTGGGGAGAGTGAGAGCAACCTCAGGAAAGCATTTGAGGAGGCTGAGAAGAATGCTCCATCTATCATATTCATTGATGAGATTGACTCTATTGCACCTAAAAGAGAGAAGACGAATGGAGAGGTGGAGAGGAGGATTGTCTCTCAGCTCCTTACGCTTATGGATGGACTGAAATCGCGTGCCCATGTCATTGTCATGGGAGCAACAAATCGCCCCAATAGTATTGATCCGGCTTTGAGAAGGTTTGGAAGATTCGATAGGGAAATTGATATCGGTGTTCCTGATGAAATTGGACGTCTTGAAGTTCTTAGGATCCACACAAAGAACATGAAGTTAGCTGAAGATGTAACATTTCTATAATCTATAGCGTCTTTACATGTTTCATTGATGTTTTTTTCTGGTTTCAGTGCTTATTAAACTTCTGTTTTTCTTTTCAAAACAGGTGGATCTAGAAAGAATCTCTAAGGACACACATGGATATGTTGGAGCTGATCTTGCAGCTCTATGCACTGAAGCTGCCCTTCAATGTATCAGAGAGAAGATGGATGTGATTGACTTGGAAGATGACTCTATTGACGCTGAAATTCTCAGTTCTATGGCGGTATCTAATGAACACTTCCACACCGCTCTAGGAAACAGCAACCCATCCGCACTTCGTGAAACTGTATGTGTTGATCCTAAGCTTCTAAATGTACCGAAACCTGTTTTTCACCTGGTTTAGATCTAATCATTGCATTTCATTAACAGGTCGTTGAGGTTCCAAATGTATCATGGGAGGATATTGGAGGTCTTGAAAATGTTAAGAGAGAGCTCCAGGAGGTAATAACTGTTATTACACCTTTTGCTTGGATCCAAATTGTTTAGAAACTGATTTGATCGATTCTTGTTTGTGTGGTAATGCAGACTGTTCAATACCCTGTGGAGCATCCAGAGAAATTCGAAAAGTTTGGGATGTCTCCATCCAAAGGAGTTCTTTTCTATGGTCCTCCTGGTTGCGGGAAAACTCTTTTAGCCAAAGCTATAGCAAACGAGTGCCAAGCAAACTTTATAAGTGTCAAGGGTCCTGAGCTTCTTACTATGTGGTTTGGAGAAAGTGAAGCCAATGTCCGTGAAATCTTTGACAAGGCTCGTCAGTCTGCTCCTTGTGTACTGTTTTTCGATGAGCTCGACTCCATTGCTACTCAGAGAGGAAGCAGTGTGGGGGATGCAGGTGGTGCAGCTGATAGAGTGTTGAATCAGCTTTTGACAGAAATGGATGGAATGAATGCAAAGAAGACAGTATTCATTATTGGAGCAACTAACAGACCTGATATCATAGATCCAGCTCTTCTTCGACCTGGAAGACTTGACCAACTTATCTACATTCCTCTTCCTGATGAAGATTCACGTCTCAACATCTTCAAGGCATGCTTGAGGAAATCTCCTGTTGCTAAAGATGTTGATGTGACTGCACTTGCTAAGTACACTCAGGGATTTAGTGGTGCTGATATCACTGAGATTTGCCAGAGAGCTTGCAAGTACGCCATCAGAGAAAACATTGAAAAGGTCTGAGAGATTTGTTTAGTCTCTCCCTTAAATGATATTATTAATGTAAACTGTAAATGCTAATCTTTTGGGTGTTTTTTGTTCTTCAGGACATTGAGAGAGAGCGAAGAAGGAGCAACAATCCAGAGGCAATGGACGAAGATATGGTAGATGATGAAGTTGCAGAGATAAAAGCTGCTCATTTCGAAGAGTCTATGAAGTATGCAAGGAGAAGTGTGAGTGATGCTGATATTCGCAAATACCAAGCTTTTGCTCAGACACTACAGCAGTCGAGAGGATTTGGAAGTGAGTTTAGGTTCGACCCAACAGCTGCTGCTGGACGCACAACTGGTGGTGCAGCTGCTGATCCCTTTGCTACTTCTACAGCTGCAGCCGATGACGACGATCTCTACAGTTGATTTCTCTAATCGTTTTTAGTTTTTTTTCTTTTGGTTACAAGTTAATGATCTTTTCAATGACGTCGAGAGTGATAACTCCTCTGGGTTTGTTATGTTATTATCATCACTCAGACTCCACTTTATTTTTCGATGTTATTTCATTCACAATTCTTTTAAAGGTTAATATCTTTGGTAATCTTTTTTTAGTCGGCCCAACAGTTTTACTAAAGCCTAATATAAATTTGGGCCACAAAGGTTTACATTAAGGCCATTCAAATTTTATAATAATAACATTAAGGCCAGTAGACCCAACTAAGCCTCATACACGTAGACGACCATGGCGAAATGGGGATACGTGGCACCTCGGATGTTGAGTTGTAGATATGTGGCATCTTCTGAAATGTTCAGTGAAGCCGGCAGCTCTAATCTTTAAACCGTCGTCTGAAATCACTGTCGCTTGGCCGATTTTCCAAGTAGCTCCGTAACCTTTCCAAGACTTTTCTACTACTCTTATGGCGTGCATCACAGATCGAACTAATCTTCTTCATCTTCAATCATCACACCATCTTTTTTTTATCTTTAGATTTCCGATCATTATTCTTCACTGCCGGTCCATATCTTTGTACGGAAGAGATTGGACTACTACATTACATCTTTCACCTAGAGACAAAAAGAAGCTAAAAAAGGATGTAATAAGATATCCTTGATAATCTTTCACTTAATCGTAAAGAACTCATAAAAGAAATTATTATCAGAGAATAATATGTGTATTTTATTTAATTTGTTAATTCTGTTATTTTGCAGAAAATTATCTTTCATTCACAGAAGAAAATAATAATAAATATTATTGTAAGAGTTTGTTCATCTTCTCTCTACGAAGGAACTATTTTAAAAGAACATTTATCTCCCAAGTCAATAAATATTAATATAACCCAGTAGTAGTGATGAATGATGATCCATGGCCTGTCTAGTTCCCGAAACGCCACCACTTTTTCTTTCTTTGTAGCTCAGTTACAGACGTATCTGAAGAAGAAGATAATTAAGATGAAGGGAAACGAAAAAGAAAAAAACAGGATCTGTACAAATAAATAAAGGTTTCTCAAGGAGTTTACCTCTGTTTAGGTAGATGGAGTTGTAATGAACCTCTGCCCAAAAGCTCAAGAAGATTACTGCAGACAATAAGAGCAATAAAATAAAACAGATCATTGTAATAAACCATTAACAGAAAGGTGTCGTAGACAAGCAAATATACACTGAAAGAAACTATTTACCTCCTTTGGAGTCATGGGAGGTAGGAAGAATTTCGATATAACAAGTATTCTTGAACGATGTTAGGACTACTATTTTCACCCGATACTACAAATTCAAAACCAAACTAATTAGCTATGAATGAGGAAACTAAACGAAGACCAGTTCCATCTCTTTTTTTACAAGTATTGAGAGTTAGTCTATATATACCACATCTGCTGCAGCCTGTAATGTTACGTGATCTCCCCACTCGCCACTCCTGTTTCAAATTTTAACACTGTAAGGTCTTAACAAAAGACCGTTAAAGAAAACATGGTTATGGAGTAAAATAGGAGAAGATGATTTTACCGAGACATCTTCTTTAGATACTCAGAGAAGTCCATTGGAACATATCCCGCATAAGAATCTGGACGAGATTTGAGCTGAAAATTTTCATAAAAATGATTCTCATACTCATGTAAGTTGTGAAAAAGCTTTTAAAGATTCTCAAGAAGCAAAAAATGATCTTCAAATCAAACCTGTTTTACAATTAGTCGTCTAACATGTTTATGACGATCTGCAGTTTTGTATAGTTGATCAGCTAAGGCACGGAACTGAAAGGAAGACAAAATGATCAGTTAAGGTCTTCTCTTTTCCAGAAATATGTGCTTATGAAGATGAAGGCGAAGAAGAAGAAATTTACCTGACAATTACCATCGCCTGGAACCTTAACCTCGGCAAAGTCAAACATCTCTAACCTGAAACAATGAGAAAACAATGGAATCAAGAATGGTTTTCATATAACATAAATGAAACAAAACAAAAATTACATACCGATTCCGAAGCCTTTCATGATCTGAAATTGCTTCTTCTTCCGGAGGTATTTCTCCATTTATTTTCGGTATATACTTCATATATAATAAGGTTAAACCATTTGTTAAATTGAAAGAAACATATCAAAATCAATTTATATATATAATATGATATTCTTTTTCTTAAGTACTAACCGGAATGGGGACCATTTGATTCAGTCTCCTTCCAAATTCACCATCAGCATCGCATTGATCTGATTCCCACGAGTACACATACTCATCTGTGTCACTCGGGCTTGAACACGAAAAGACATTAACCGAATCATCACTCCTCCCATCTTGATCATTATCGTTTCCTATCCATTCTACAACACCCAAAACACACATTATCAGCAAAACTAACCCCCTAAACAAAACTACACATAAAAAGAGACCAACTTGGAGATTAAGTACTCAGAGAATGATATTTTTTTGCTACAAATGAGTATGTGTAGACCATTGAAGAGTTTGTTCAATTAACCTGAAGAGTAATCCACAGCAGACGGATCATTCCAGGCATATCCGTTATTGTTGTTGTTGTTATTACTATAGTTGTTGTTAGTATAACCTTCTTGTTGATGAGAATAGTCACTACTTTCAGCGATTTCAAGCTGCAAAAAATCGTCTTGGAGTGTTCTTGCAATGATCTCATCATTATCTACATCACTACTAGGGCGATCATGATACTCTCTGTAATACTCATTGCTCTGATGATGATGAGATAATTCATCTTCATCATGAAACATCTCAATGCCATAAGGAGGATATGTGAATGGTTGTGGACCAAGAAACCATTCCACAATACTTGTATTATCTTCATGTAAAACCATCTTCCAAACAAACCTAGGAAGAAATCACAAAATCTTAGTCATATGAAATCAAATACACAGTTTAAGTAGCGTAACTCATGGGAGACCTTTCTGATTGACTGGAAAATTAAACAACATAGACTTTTCAACAAAGAGTAAATGTGACTTGTACACAAACTACACAATGTTGTTGTGAACTCCTAAATTAGATACTAAAGTAACTAAAGTCATTATCACAAATCAAAGCTATGAAAAAAAACAAATTAGAAATTTATAAGCTTTGAAATAGCAAAGATGAATAGTCAAACAAAGAGACCAACTTGGAGATTAAGTACTCAGAGAATGATATTTTTTTGCTCGCTATGAATCTGGAATTAATTAAAAAATAATAAAAGGATAAAAAAGGGGACATAGATCTGAGATAATAAATGGGTTTAGTAAAGGAGAAGAACTTAGAATCAAAGGTTGAAGAAACGCTCACCTTTCACTTTGCTAAATCTCTGCAACTTGAAGACGGAACTAATTTTTACTAAAAATAGACAACTTTCAGAAGATGAAAGATTGAGAATTTAGGTTTGAATTTAACATATTTAAATTGGGAATTTTTCCTTTCCTTTTTCGAACTTTTTCAAGTCTAAAAAGAATGAATTTTTTTGGCGGATGATGATGATGAAGATGAAAAAGGATCGAGATTGATTCGAATAAAAATAAAGTTCGTCGCTTTATTTTATTTTTTCGATTCGCAAAACCCAGAAATAAAGGAATATGAGGAAACGCGCAATATGCTACTAAATATATTTATATGAATTTCTGTGATTTATAGTTATTTTTTCTCATGAGAATTTGTAGCCGTTGATATCATTAAGGTGAACGGTCATGACTTCATCGCTCATATTTATTTCATTATTTAATTTTCTTTTACATTTTCCAAAGAGTTCTTACTTTTTTTAAAAATCACTTATTTATCTGTTTATTAATTATAAATATTCTGATTTTATTGGTATTCCCTATTATTTTTTCCATAAACGAAATGTGATTTCCTTTTTAATTATTAACATTTTTGGCTCTTTAACCAAATCCCAATGAAATAAATTATAGTTAATGAGCTTTTAAGGAAGGATTAGCATGCAAAAATTGTAAAACTCCAACCTGACTTTTAATTTATTTTTAGGGTTAGGCTTAAATGTTAAAAATTTTCTTAAAGAGACAAATTAGGTCCATTAACACATGGCTTGGCTAAAAAGTTAATATTTTTTTATTTTTACTTTATATTATAATGGTAAGAATTCCACGTGGCACGCACTCAATTTACTGAATTCCAAAACTATCGAATTCAATTTTGTCAGGCAGCCCTCCTTGTTTGATTAAATTAAAAACTCACGCAATATTTATCACATTTACACATGTATATTATTAATTTTAATATTATTGGGGACACATAAAACAATACTAAGTATTATTTTTTATTATAGTTTATTTAATAAATGATCTATGTTATATGTTCTGGCGGTGAATACTTTGCTAATTCTTCAAATTATTTAACAAAATTAATTATAAAAAATTTGACAAATTCATGCAATATGAGATCTAGTGATTTTTTTTTTTGGTGCAATCGAGATCTAACGAGTAATACTATAAAATTAATACGAAGTGGGTTAGTCGAAATAAAATAAAGTCAAATTGTTTACAATTAAAAAAGAAGAAAAGCAAATTAGTCAATTTATATTGAATAAGTCTATAATATAATACAATATATTTAAAATTTAATGGCATGGGTCATGAATGATTTGAGAAAGCCAAAAGCCAAATTTCGGGTAATTTAAATATAAATAATTAATTTTGTTAGGTAACAAAAATTAATTAAACACATACGTAATTTATGGTGTGTTTATATCAATGTTAGTAGTTGTGAAGATGATGCTGATGTAGTCATTAGCAAATAGACATAGTCCAATGATCTTATGTGCGTGTTATTATTATATGTTCCATGTAACTTATGGGATATTATAACAAAAATAGTCCATATCAAAAAGGGTCAAATGTATTAGTTTATAGAAATAAAATATGAATAATGTTATCAGATCTACCAAACAGCATGCAATGTTTTAATTACAATAATTGAGAACCAAATCTATTAGGTATTAGCTCGCGGTTTCTTATTAATTCTATGTCCAAACAAAACATGTCATATAATAGTAGTACTTAATAAACAAAGTAATACGTGATTATCGTGTCTGTACAAGTGCTAGTAATAAGTCTATTATATATTATGTTTGCATTAAATGATAAAACTATATATTATGTTTGATATGTTATAAGTGGATTTTATGTGAATTATTTCTTAACTTACTAGTACTAGTAATGATAAAGCTAATGTTTAGATGCTATGATAATTTTTACCTAAAGCTCTAAAATTAATGGCTTCCCCTGTTTTCAGCGAAAATCAATGCTTCAACAGTAAAATTGTTTGCCATTGTCAGTAGACATGAGTTGAATGCAATCTTATCAAAATTATTACACTTATTGTAAAAAAAACAGTTGATACCTTTATTCTTCTTCTTCTATTGTTTTCATTTAAATTTTGAAAATTTAAAAGTATATGATTTATATTGGTAGATACTAGAGAGTATGAACACAACACCACCAATCTAATAATTTAACAAAATAAAAATGTAAGCAAACTTGCAAGTTTGTTAAATTACAAAAACAAAGACTTAAAAGGTTTTTACTAATTTGTTTATGACTTAAACCTGAATCAACAAGCTCTCACATTCTTTGGGTTCCATAATTTATCTAACCAACCTCCTTCACCACCATCAAGAACCTTCTTATTCTTCCCTTCCAAGTCAGAAGAAGCTTCTAGACTCTTTAACGGAACCAGCTGCTCCGGCTTCTTGTTACTATTCCCAGGCGTTGAAGTTTCCACAATCTTTGTCACCATCTCTAATACCTCACTCATCTTTGGACGTGCCTTTGGGTTCCTAGCAAGGCAAAGGTTGGCTACAACTGCTAGTTTTTGAACCGGTTTGATCAAGTATCTGCCTTCTAGTCTTGGGTCTACTATGAGCCTGAACCTTCTTGTGTCATTTAAGTAAGGTCTTACCCATTCAAGAAGCTTCTGCTCTCCTTTAGGCTTGTTCTTGTCTAATGGCTTTCTCCCTGTAATGAGCTCATAGATGAAAACTCCATATCCCCATACATCGCTTTTTGATGTGAGACGACCGGTTTGTATATACTCTGGAGCTGCATACCCCATTGTTCCTACTACCTATTAACCCGAACAAATCATTCGATCTTGCGATGATTTCTATAACCAATCAAGTTAAAAAATATACAAAACTTACATCAGTAGAAACATGGCTTGACCCTGGTGAAGGACCTAAACGAGCCAAACCAAAATCAGATAGCTTCGCTTTCCAATTCTCGTCTAATAAAATGTTGGATGACTTGAAATCTCGGAATATTATCTACAAACAGAAACAAAGTTTAGTTCAGTGATGAGAGAAATGGATGAAGTGAAAAAAAACAGAGGATTACATAATGTTTTCATTAACCTGGAAGTCCATTTCTTCATGAAGGTATGTTAAACCTCGAGCTGCGTCTTGAGCTATTCTCAATCTGAGGTCCCAAGTAAGTACTGTTGGTGAACGAGGTGATAAATGGAACTCAACGCTTTGATTTGGCATATATTCATAAACCAAAAGCCTTTGTATTCCACGTTCATCATCCTCTGCACAGTGACCCAACAGTTTCACCAAGTTTGGATGCTCCACTACACCCAGAAAGTTCACTTCAGTAAGCCACTCTTTATGACCCTGCAAAAACACAAAACATGATAAAGTTATAGCCATTGAACAAATGTCATAAACAAAGATAAAGAAGACTACTTACCTGCAACCCTCTTTTGCCAAGCTGTTTAACAGCAACTTCGATTTTCTTAGATGGATCTTCTAAGCTTTTGATTGTTCCCCAGTAAACACAACCAAAACCGCCTTCTCCAATCATACCAGACCTACTAAAGTTCCTTGTAGCAGATTTAAGATCACTAATGGTGAACTCTCTGAGGTTGTTTTCTCTAGCAGACATGTTTGTGTTAGAGTTCCTCCCAGTGGATGATGATACTGTGCTCGTTCTAGATACATCTGACCCACTTTTGTTTATGTCACTAAAGTTAGAAGTTGGCTTAGGACTTGTCTGTACATCTTTCTTGTCCCCACCAATTGGAAATAAGAAGCATTTCATCTTCACTAATAGATTAAAATTAAAGAATTTTAGAATTTGATTTAAGAATCAAAACACACACTATTTCGATTCATTCATTCTAAAATTTTGATCTTTGAATCTAACTTCAAAAAAAGATAAAACCAAATACGTTAAATTGTTGAATCAAACTGAAGATTCAGGAAATCCCCAAATTCTGTAACGAACCCTAAATTTTGAAAGTTTAAGCAAAGCTTATTGCAACTTTGGAGCAATCCGAAAGTTAAATTTCATTATTTATACTAAAATTAAACCTTTGATTTCGTCCCTCACCAAACAATATTAGACAAATATGTATGAAGTAAATTACAAACTCACCTTTGAGATCTTAGTGTACTGGGGTAAAAAAACGAAACTTTTTCAGAAGTTGAATAAAAGTTTCAGATAACAAAAGTGGATTTGTTAACTTGAAAAAGGAATATAAGTATGAGTTAAAATTGATTCATATGAAATGAAAACAGAGCTAAAAGATAAGAGGAAGGAAGAAAAGACGAGGAAGGAGATGAACAATAAAAGTCAAAAGTAGTAGAGACGACTTACTTTTAATACTTCTATTAATAGAATACTACAATTTGGTCAATGAATGATAACTGAAAGCAACAATTTAGTTATTTCTTTATTATTATTGTAATACTACCAGAATATTGAAATTATATTTTCTAGGTTTTTCGAGATAAAAATATTTTATACAGTTTAAGCACCGTATGCTAAAAAATTATCAAAATTTATAAAATTTAGTTTACAAAATCAAAAAATATTTTTATTCGTAGAAAAGGAAAACAAAAAAACTTTCAAAATCACTCGAATAAATTCAAAAGTCTATATATATTTATTTTGTTTTTACATAGTTAAATGATAATAAATTTTTATTAAAATTTCAGAAAAAAATTCAGTTTAGTTTTATCACTAAAAATATAGTTTAAGATTTAAAATTAATTTTAGTGTTTTATAAATAATATTTTATATAAATCAATTTTATTTATAAAATTTATATATAAATAACTTTTATTTTAAATAAGTGTTAAATCAAGTACATGAAATAAACTAAACAACGACATCTCTAACGGACCAAATTCTAGGACAGGATGTGAAGCTCAAGCTCAATTTATTTGTAAGTATCTAAAATTTAACACTTATTTAAAATTAAAAGTATTTATATATAAATTTTAAAAATAAAATACATTTATATAAAATATTATTTATAAAAAGAATTAAACTAATTTTAAATCTTAAAAAAAAAAAAAAAAAACTGAAACCTTTTGTAATAAAATAAAATAAAAATGCTCTAGTGAGAAGAAACATACATTGCTCTAATGACGATACCTCGAATCCAGCCACTGGACATGATTGTTGAAACAATTAAAATTCCAAATCCCAACTGTCCCTTTCTTCGTAAGATTCATCCTTGGTTTGCGTCTTGAACTTCACATCATCTTCAAAGCTTCCTCAAGAGTCAAGATTCATCCTTGGTTTGCGCCTTGAACTTCACATCGTCTTCAAAGCTTCCTCAAGAGTCAAGATTCATCCATGGTTTGTGCCTTGAACTTCACATCGTCTTCAAAGCTTCCTCAGCTTATCCATCGTCATTGTTGGGTGGGCCAATAAACATAACCGTGTAACCAAAGAAAAGGAAGAAACAGAGAAAGGATTCGAAAACAGAATGAGAAAGAATGAATAAGAAACATAGAGTTAATTTTGATTTTCTAATGAAGAATGAGAATTCGATTTCTCAGAGAAGAGAAGATCGAGTATTTATAAAGAGAAGGTTTCATATTGAATATAAAGATTGAGATTGTTTCCTTTTAAAAATGTTACCGTTTTACAAGAAACTGAAAAAGTTACCGTTACACTGTAACGGTTACAACATTAGCATCATAATCTCGGTTTTAGAGATTGTTACCGTTAGAGTCACAGCGTGGCACCTGGACTTATCTCATATTATTACCGCTTATCCCTTATCTACCAAAACATGATCTAACAAAATTACTATGATGATGTGTCAAATCTACACGTGAAAATACGACAGATTTATGAAGATGATGTATATCCTGATATTTCATACGATTGTTATGATTTGAAATTCCCTGAGGGATTACGTTCCATTGACAGCCCTTAAATAGGCAACACTATACAATCTTGTTACAGAGATTTACGGTTAAGTAGTTCTAACAGATAGAGGGAAGTTCTAACAGATATAACAAACAGAATATTGAGTATATTCTATTACCCTCCCTCAGTTGCAGCGTGAGGGTCTCGAACGCCAAGACTGGAGCGGAAGTCATTGTGGAGAGCTGTGGTTAGACCCTTTGTGAAAATGTCTGCAAATTGTAGGCGTGATGGAACATGTATGACCCGTACGTGATCTAAAGCAACCTTCTCTCGGACAAAGTGGATGTCGATCTCGATGTGCTTCGTACGTTGGTGTTGTACGGGATTTGTTGAGAGGTAAACCGCGCTAATGTTGTCACAGTACACTAAGCTGGCTTTGGTGATAGGAATGTGCATCTCAAAGAGTAAGTTACGTACCCAACAAGACTCTGCAACGGCATTGGCAACTCCTTTGTACTCAGCTTCGGAGCTGGACCGGGACACCGTTTGTTGTCTTTTTGAAGACCAAGAAATGAGGTTGTCGCCGAGATATAAGCAGTATCCGGAAGTTGAGCGGCGAGTGTCTGAGCAGCCAGCCCAGTCTGCATCAGTGTAGATGGTTATATTCGTTGGTTGTGACTTTTTCAGGTACAACCCATGATTTTTGGTGCCTTGAATATACCGGAGAATTCGCCGGAGAGCTTGCATATGAATGTCGCGTGGCTGGTGCATATAGAGGCAGATTTGTTGTACTGCATATGCGATATCGGGTCTGGTAAACGTCAAGTATTGGAGTGCTCCTGCGAGGCTTCTATATTCTGTTGCATTAGTGAGTAGCTCTCCATCCGTAGCTGTCATTTTAGAGCCTAAGTCCACAGGTGTTTTGCAAGGTTTGCATTCCAACATGCATGCGCGCTTTAATATATCCGATGCATAGGTTGCTTGAGTGAGAAGCAGACCATTGTTATCAAATTTGGCCGAGACTCCAAGAAAATGATGCAGTGTACCTTCATCAGTCATTGGGAATTCACTTTTGAGTACATTAATAATAGTTTGCATCAGCGATGTAGTGGAGGCCGTTAGAATGATATCATCGACGTATAACACCAGATACGCCATTAAATCACCTTTCTTGTATACAAATAAACTTGTATCTGACTTACACTGTGTAAACCCTTGTCGTGTGATGAAGGTGACAAACCTTGCATTCCAAGCTCGAGGTGATTGTTTGAGGCCGTAGAGAGACTTTTCAAGCTTGCAGACATGATCTGGGAAGTTTTTATCTTTGAAGCCAGGGGGCTGGAACATGTAGATAGTTTCATTCAATTTACCATGTAAAAATGCATTTTTTACGTCGAGTTGATGTATTGGCCAGCCTTTTGATAATCCTTCATGTAGTACAGCTCGTATAGTTGCCGGTCGAACCACGGGGCTGAATGTATATGTGTAGTCTACTCCTTCTTCTTGGGACTTGCCATTAGCCACCAATCGAGCCTTGTACCTGCTTAGAGAACCATCTGCATTGTATTTGTGCTTCAACAACCACATTGAACGAATAATGTTAGTATCCCGGGGTCTTGGTACTAAACACCAAGTCTTATTTTCAATCTAAGCATTATACTCATCTGTCATTGCAGGATTCCAGTTTTTATTGTTTTTGGCTTCAAGATGTGAAATGGGAATAGGGGATATAGCTTCGGCAGACAGGGATATGATTTTCTTTGGTTTGCGGATTCCAAGTTGGGAGCGGGTGGTCATTTTGTGACTGACTGGAAGGGGAACTGGTTCTGCCGTTACGGCGGTTTGTTGATGTATTTGTGGATTTGTGTTTGGAGGTTGAGGGGAGGTGATGAGTATGTCCCGAAATATAGGAGATATTTCATCGTGATTAAAAAAATCATAGTCAGCTGGAGCTTGTTTTGGTGAGTCTTTGTAAGGGAATTGTGTTTCATCGAAAGTAACGTGCCTTGATATTATAATTTTCCTTGTGGACAGATCAAAGCAGCGGTACCCTCGATGGTTGCTTGGATATCCAAGAAAGAGAGAAGGGACAGCTCGTGGTTGGAGTTTGGCTAGGTTGGAATGATTGACATTAGGGTAGCACAAGCATCCAAATGTGCGAAGGTGAGTATATGTAACTGGTTTTTGAAACAGCTTGGTAAATGGAATTGCGGATGCAATGGCTTGGCTGGGAAGCAAGTTTAAGATGTGAGCAGCTGCGTGAAGTGCCTCAACCCAAAATGAGGTGGGCAGATTGGCGTGAAACAGCATGCTGCGTATGGCATTATTAATCGTTCGTATCATTCGTTCTGATTTTCCATTCTGTTGTGACGTATGTGGGCAAGAGAATCGAACAGTGATGCCATGTTTTCCAAAAAATTCATGTAAATCTCTGTTGTCATATTCTCCTCCGTTGTCACATTGTAGTGATTTAATGCTTCTCTGAAAATGTGTTTTTACGTATTTATAAAAATGCACAAACTTAGAGAAGACTTCACTTTTGTTCTTTAATGGATATACCCATAAGAACTGAGTGTAGTGGTCCACAAAAATCAAATAATATTTCATCCCACTTAAACTCAGTACAGGGGAAGTCCACAAATCAGAGTGAATTAGTTATGCTAATTTGGCTCTGATACCATGTTATGATTTGAAATTCCCTGAGGGATTACGTTCCATTGACAGCCCTTAAATAGGCAACACTATACAATCTTGTTACAGAGATTTACGGTTAAGT